>VFFE01009043.1:501836-737109 GCA_008921705.1 Burhinus oedicnemus
CCAAGTGCCAGGTCCTGCACTTTGGTCACAACAACCCCAGGCAATGCTACAGGCTTGGGGAGGAGTGGCTGGAAAGCTGCCTGGCAGAAAAGGATCTGGGGGTCCTGGTGGACAGCTGGCTGAACATGAGCCAGCAGTGTGCCCAGGTAGCCAAGAAGGCCAACGGCATCTTGGCCTGTATCAAGAATAGTGTGGCCAGCAGGAGTAGGGAAGTGATCGTGCCCCTGTACTCAGCGCTGGTGAGGCCGCAGCTTGAGTCCTGTGTTCAGTTTTGGGCGCCACAGTCTAGGAGGCACATTGAGCTGCTGGAGCGTGTCCAGAGAAGGGCAGCAAAGCTGGTGAGGGGTCTGGAGAACATGTCTTATGAGGAGCAGCTGAAGGAATTAGGATTGTTTAGTCTGGAGAAGAGAAGGCTGAGGGGAGACCTTATTGCTCTCTACAACTACCTGAAAGGAGGTTGTAGTGAGATGGGAGCTGATCTCTTCTCCCAAGTAACTAGCAATAGGACAAGAGGAAATGGCCTCAGGTTGCACCAGGGGAGGTTTAGGCTGACATTAGGAAAAAAATTTTCACTGAAAGAGTTATCAAACACTGGAACAGGCTGCCCAGGGAGGTGGTTGAGTCACCATCCCTAGATGTGTTTAAAAGTTGTGTAGATGTGGTGCTTAGAGACATGGTTTAGTGGCAGACCTGGTAAAGTAGGGTCAATGGTTGGACTGGATGATCTTAAAGGTCTTTTCCAACCTCAGTGATTCTATGATTCTATGATCCCTGGTATTTCTAGTACAATTTAAAAGGACTGACACCAAAAAATCCTTCATGTGTGACCTTTAAGGTTCTTTAAGAAAAAATAAATTATTCAATTTAACACATTCCAAAATCAGTATTTTCTATTACCGTTTCCTTTGTTATAACTTCACCTACTACCATTTCTACGGTTAGATGAGTTAGATGTCAAATACACAAGAAGCCACATGGTTCATTTTTAACAGGTAAAACTAAATTTCTGCATCATTTGCACTGCAGCTGACACTGTTAAGTGTTGGTATTCATTAATAATTTTGCATGGAAATGCAGTATTTCTATTAATGGTGAACTGCATTAACATCCCTAAACCAGCATGATCTGAACAGGTGACACCACAATTTCATTCCTATTGGAGGTGCAAAACAGGTTGTGGAGAAGCTTAGTGCAATTTTCTTTGTCATCTGCCCTGTGGGTTAGTGGAGGTGCTGGTGGCACTGGGTGTAAGCAGCTGAGGTGCATTGCTGGGGCGTGAAGAATTACAGTGAGCGCAGCAGCAGAAAGGATTTGAGCAGTGAATTGAAAATGCAATTCAAGGAGCTGCAGCTGGCGATAGCAGGGTGGGGACTGACGCTGGTACTCTCACAGGTGGATGGAAAAGTCGTCCTTTGCGGCTAGCCCAGGGCAGCTGAGGAACGAGGACAAACCTTTTGAGCAAAGCAGTGGAATTCAGCCTGGGCTGAACAGGCAGACCATCAAAATCCTTGAAGCAGCAGGGCCCGGGGCTGTCTTCAGGGTCCTTGTGTAGAGCAGAGAGGAAAGCTGGAGACTGGTGTAGATGAGAGGCAAGACAGAGCACCGCGCCCTTGCAGAGTTCATCTGGCTTCATCTGGTTCATCTGATCTTCCCCAGATCAGTAATTTAGGCAACGCAGCCTAATCCTTTGCTGTGAGAGACTAACTCCTTTTAAGCCTTCTCCGGTGAGCTTGTTACAGTGCAGCAGCAAGGGTTTGCTCCCTGCCAAGCCCTCATGCCTCCAAAGGGCTAGAAGGTGGCAGAGCAGGTGCAGCTGAAGGCGTTTATGTGTTTTTTTCCAGAATGGATTTTTGTGGGCACATTACTCTGAGGGAACGCAGAGGGCACCAAGCTGCTTGGAGGAGAATTGACAAAGAATGTTTATTCAGCATTTTCACATTAAGCAATGTGGCAAAGCCTCAAGAAACTCCTTGGCCAAGCCCAGCATCACTGTGAAATCTGTGTTTACTCGAATGGACTTACTGTCAGCTTTGTGAAATGCCCCAGCTTTGTCTTTGAGGCAATTGCTATGCATGAGGGGCAGAGTGTAGCTGAAGGTAAGGCTGTGCAGTGCTGGCTGTGCAGTGCCCTGGCCAAGCAGGCAGGAGAGCGGCAGCTATGGCCCCCGGGCTCCCCTCTGCTGTGGCTGGCCTCCTGCACGGGGTCAGCTTCGGTCATTCGTGCCTGGCATCTGCCCCGGGCCAGAAAATGGTTCTTCTTGCCAAGATGGCAACAAGCAGAGCGCTGCTAGAGCCATGTGGTGATGGATACCTACCTGGCCATGCAGTGCTAAAGGACAAGCACAACACAATTTCTTTTGTCCCAATACCATCTTTCTGGGTGAGCAGCAGTCCATGTTTGGTGGGATGTCAGGATGACTGATTCTGCTGGGGACTTTCAGCACAAGGTCATTGCAAGTCATGGCAGCTTCACAGAGGAAACTAGAAAGGAGAGCTCATTTCTGCCTGGGGTATAAAGGATGACCCTCCCTACCCATAGCCTTGCCAAAGGTACTGGCAGAGTGTGTAGTATGTCCACAAAAGCTGTACCCCTTTACTTTCCACAGAATCTTAATAAAAGAAGGATTTACATGCTTCATCTCCACTCCTATCTCAAATACAGCTGTAATCCAGCCTGGGTCACAGGTACCTGTCAGAAGCAAAGAGAGGTGGGTAGTGGAGCCAAGGAAATGTAATTTCTGCCATAAGCCTGAAACAACCCCATACTGCCCACATCCTATTTTTTTTCTCCCCAGTTATTGCTAGAGTTCTTCCCAACAGCAGAGCTGCACCTACCTTGGGAATCCCCGTCTGCTTTGCTACATTTGCTCTTCCACTCTCCCCGTGATAATACTGAAGGTGGTAGGCAGCACTTCCCAGTCCATATATCCAATTCCCTCTTCTTGCTGCTCCACTTCCAGGATGTTCCTTGGGTTGGTTCCCAAACCAGTCCTCAGAAAGGTCACCAGGGACTCTCACAGCCCCATGCGTGCCCGTCGCGGGTTCCCACTCTGCTTTCCCCCCTTCCCTCCAGCTCATGCTGCCTTTGCTCAGAAACCTATTGTGGGGCTGGAAACCTTTCCAGGGAGAGAGTGGTGGGATTTCAGCAGGGATATGCTGCAGCCCAAACATTTACGCTTTGAGTCCTGCCTCAGTCTTTGGTTAGTCCTGCGACAGATGCAAGTCACCTTATCGATCTGGGTATGTGGGACAACAAAGCTTTTGTTTTCCTTTATAGACTGCTTTGGTTTAACCACAGAATATTAAGAACAAAGCAAGCCATAAAATGCTCTTGCTGTGCAGAGCAGGGATGGCTATGCCCATCATTTAACACGGGTGCTTGTCTGCATGACTTGTGCTGGTGGCAGAGGGATGGGTAAAAGTGATGTTCAGGGAACAAAGGACATATGATCGTTCAGAAAAAGGCTGGTGCAGAAATGTTACAGAGCAGACGGTGCCACCGGGAGCTGTACGACAGTGCCGGCTGGGCTCACCGACGGGCCATGCTGTGTTTGCACGGTGCCCCTGCTCAGAAGGCATCATGATGGACAGGGATTTTGTTTCTTACCAGAGACGCAGAGATTAGGATTTCCAAAGTGTATGCGTGTAGAAACAGGACATTCAAGCACTGATTATCTGTATGATATGCAGTCATATCATAGAGATGCACGTGCACACATACACACAAAGAAAAAAACCACATAATGCTTCTATGTGGTACACAAAAATATGAACTTGATGATAGAAACTTGTTGGGAAGTGAAAAACAGAGCACCCATGTTGTAGTCTTACAGCTGGAGAACGACTTCTCTCTTTCAATAGCTGGACTTGGTGGCAGTATAGAGAACGAAATGGATGTTACAGATCAATAAAACACAGAGACAGATTTTATTTTGAACCAAAAGTTAAAATTTTATTTGGATTATCAATATACCCCCAAAAATAAAAATAAAAACTTCCTTTTATGTAGTGAAATAGCCATTTGAAAATGGTAAAATAAAGATATTTCTCATACTATTCTCTCCTAGTTACTGTACACATATTTAAGGTTGTTTTTTTCTGAATATAAATCTAGCTTGAGCTTTAAGGCTCCAAAAAGCCTAAAGCATGTAGTGGCTCTTTTGAGAAAGCAGATAAGTCAATCAGAGCTGTGTTTTTTCAGCAGACAGGCCTGTTTGAAGCTGCCCAGGACTGGACAGAAGTGAGACTTCTCAGAAAGGTCACTGTTTCAAGGGAGTATTATTTTATAGCCATTGGGAAATACACTGTAACCCCACTTCATGCAGCATTTCATTGAGCTTTATGATGTACTGGGGAGGGCCCTGGTTCCCCTTAGCTGTCGAGTTCTTGTGCAGATCCTATCTTATTTGTGTTACTACAGTTGGTTTAATTTAAGAAATCAAATCCTACCCTGTGGTGTTTGCTCTGCTAGAAATTAAGTCTGTAACAGGGCACTGATCCTGCCTTTACCCCTGTAAGCAAAAGGTTTCTGTGCCCGTGTATAGCTGCACTGACCACGACAGTGTGTCTACTACAGCAGGATCAGGGACTTGTCCTTTAGCTTGCTTTTAATAAAATAAATGGAATGGAAAATATATTGAAGTGAAATAGTAGAAACCCACTAACAATTTTCCCCTTTTGGAGGGCTCATTGACACTAGGCTGGAAAATACGACTGAAGACCCGTGTCGGGTCCTGAGCGATGCCCCGTGTGGTTCGTGTCACCACTAAGTAAACAGGAAGGGGATTCAGGTCTTGCATCGCCGTCTGCAACTGGGCTGCAGTGGGCTGAAGCAAAGCTCACTGAAGTCACTGGACATCTCACCAACAATCTCACTTCCAGTAGGCATTGGACCAAGTTCTGAACTTATGCCGTATGGTCTGCAATTTGCTTTGATTTCTTCCTTGATCAAAGCCATTTTTATTACTTTAAGTATGTCTGTATTTATGATTTGTATATAAACATTATACTTCTGTTACTTGCTCTGAAGTACAGGATAGGCTACAACTACTAGTAATATTACTGCACTTACATGTTTTATCTGGCACTTCTTACAAAGCTTGCCGTTTCACAGTCACAGTAATTGGTGTTTTATGCTCTTTGTTGCCTGAAAACCACCTGAATATCGATCCCTGAGGTACCACTGCTTGCAACTAAAACGTTGTCCCAGGTTTTTACTTTCAGGAGAGAAAAATAAAATACACTCAGGTCTTGAAGTTCGCAAGTTGTTAGACCACGGATGTTCCTCCAAACAAATCCACAGACTCATGCTTCCACTCAGGGAGCCACTCCGTAATTGGCTTCCGCAGGAAGCCTTATTCCACCAGTCACCCCATCCTGGGTGCCTGGCACTGTGCAGCCCAGCCTCCTCCCGCTTCGCCTTTCCTTATCTTCGGAAGGAGTGAGCGTTCAGCCTGGAAATACTTTCTCCTGGGATACGGAATAGATCTTTTCTCCCTCCTTGTCTCTCCTGCAACTTGTGCTCCATACTTTATTCCTACTACCCAGCTTGGCTCTTTTGAGGGATTCCTTTTACATGCTTTGGCCCTTATCTTGTAAGTAAAAGCTTGTATTAGTTTACTGTGAGATTCTGGTGAGAGGTCTCTTGGAGGCAGCTGCCCTTAGTTGGGTGTTATCAGTGAGCCCAGACATAAATCATTTGTGACTCCGAGTCTCTAAGCACGAGGGGTTTCCTTCTCATCACAGGCACAATTTAAAGAGGCTCCAAAATTACCCAAGTTTTTCTTCTTCCACTAACTAGTTGAAAATATTTTCCTTAAAGTGTTCACTACACCTGAGTAGTGTTCAGGAAGAGCCAAATTCTGCTCACAGCTGCCTAAGCCTAAATCCATGCCAACCTTTCTGGTTTTATTTCATTACATTGGATTAATGCATCAAAACGTAAAACACAGACTTTGACCCTGGCACACTGACCTTATCACCAGTGTAACTTTCCTGACTTTAACAGTGAATCCCATAACAGCATTTCAGGCATCTGTGGTGGTTGTCAGGTCCCATAATGCTTGGTAATTTACATAAAGTTTGAGTTCCCCATGGTCGGTGTGAATGCAAAAGAATTACAGCTTTATTTAAAATAATTAGGAAAAAAAAGGGATCTGCTAGTGGACATTGAAACATTTGAAAGTGTGACCCTGAGGCTCGAACCAAGGGAAATAAATAGGACCCAATTAGCTGTGTTTCTATCTTGTGGCTCACAGGTTGGAACAGCTGGAGCATTGTTGAGGTGTCATTACATTAGGGTTGACTGGCTCAGTCATGTGAGTACACATGTGAGTACATGCGAGAGGGTTAAATATGATGTCTAAATATCATGTGTGCATGTTTCAGGAAGAAAAAAAACATAAGAAAAACAGTCTAAGTTGGGTTTGGTCTTATCCTCAATTTCTTTAATGCCAGTTACCACATTTGACTCCAGTGGAAAACCTCAGAGGAAAAGCCCCATGGTATAGTAGGGCCATAGGACCTGTGTGTGTGATGCATCTCCTGAAGCAAATGGCAGTGTGACAGCCAATCTCCAGCGTGACGATAAATGTACCCTAATTTACCACTGTCCTTTACACACCTGATCTTGCTGCCCCTTCCCTACACATATGCTTGCCTGCAGCCTAGTCACCCACCAGGACGGCCACTGAATTCAGTGCCGAGTTGCCCCTGCACGCCAGCGGTACACCTGCACTGCCTTTTGAGGAGGTCACTCAGGCTGGTTTCTGCACTGGAGCCACTTCCCAGGCAGTAAGGAAGGTGGCCCTCATCTGCCCAGCCCCAGATGGCGGGGTGGTGGCCACGTCGGGAGCAGGCGCTGGGAATGGTGCAGAGGTACCTGCGAGGGCTTTGGGAGGATGGGGTAAGAGCAGGTGAAATTCTTGCTCTGCTAAAGTCAGTGTCGGCACTGCCAGCATTGCCATCCAGCAGGCACAGATGTGGGGTTTTTTCTCTTCGGCAATTAAGGAAAACAGTGTATGAAACATGGTAGATTGTTTGCAACCCACCCTGTTTTCCACCTGTGTTAAACTTAGGCCGTGGTGGGGTGTCACTTCTTATTGATCAAGTTTATGGGGCTTTTAAGCCATTAGCCATAAGCCTCAAACAGGCAGGAGATGTGTGCAGTTCCTTCCCCTCTGCTCGGATAAAAGGCAGTCAGACACACGGCTCTGCTCAAAGCAGAGCAAAGCCTCCACTGACTTCACAGGGTCCAAGATTTCTGCTCCAGCTTCAGCTCCATACACCGGACCATCTCCACCCCCTCTTCCTTTATTTGAGAGACCTAAGACACACAGGACTGAGGGTCTAAATGGCACGATGGTGGGCTTCTACCAACGCTTCTTGCCTAATTGAGGTCAACTCTAATTTTGCCTTTTCCACTCTTAACCAGTCTTCTTAACCTGTTTCTTAGCCAGGGCAAAATTAAGCATGAGGAGAAAGGCTTATTCAGCATTATAATTATCTACTCCCAAGCTGTATAACAAAATGGTTTACACATTTAATTGGTTTTGTCTACTATTTCCATGTATACAGTAGTCCTATTAATGAATATCATAGCTTCATTGCTGCATATCACATTTTGCTATTTGTTGTGTACCATAAAATAATGTCAGCACATCAATAACTTAAATAACACAAATGTAAACTCATTTTCTGCTTGTTATAATTATGACTTTAGCCTGAAAAGGCTTTTTGATTTGTAAGACCATTGACATAACATGGAATGTAACTTTATTTGTTTTTCTTTTGCATATAATGAGACACCGAAAGCCCTTGTCATCTCTTAACAGGATACTAAAGCAGCTTTGTTTCATGAATGACAGCACAATTAAAGCTAAAAATCTTAATTAAAAAAACCCAAAACCCTTTGTACTGTACAATCTCAAATTAAAGCAAGAAAGATAATGACAATCTTTTGCATTAGCCAGGAAACGTGAGTCTCTGCCACTGGGCTTTTTTTTCTTGTTGACAATTCACAGAATGTGTATATGGGTGTAGTTATAGGTGTGTGTATATCCTATGCAGAAGAGCAGTCCCTATTTTGTTGATCTAGTTCTTCTAATTGTTTAGTTAAACTACCTAACTGATACAATTTAGAATACTACATTAACACATTTAACATCAAGTTTACATACTTGCGTCTTTGAAATACTAGGAACTTTTACACATTTTATTTGGCTTCGTAAGGACTGGAATATCACAGATAATGCAATCTACTTGTCTTTGAAAGAATATGGCTGTTCTCAACTAACTCTCTAAGGTTCAGAGTGAAATACGTTTCTCCTTAGATCTGTAGCTGACTTCAGAGAACAGTGTCTTCTTAAGTGGTCAGTCTGATGTTACTGTACAGATTCTGCAGAGAGATATATATATATATATTTTTAACGAAGGATATTCTCTCTGGACTTTAGAGTTAAGCTGTTGCAGCAATTACTCCATTTAGACTAATTTTTTCTATACAAATCTCAAGAAAAACCTATTCCAAGTATGTTTTATAGTAGTATCTCCACATGACCAGAGGAGGGCACTTTGAACATCTTTGCACTGCCCAGGAGGCAGACGCAGAAGCACAGTGTTACCCAGTATCGCAAAGCCCTGCCACCTCTTCCCACCCAGGCAGGTATCCTTGCGTTCCCAAAAACACAGAATCCGTATTGTACCACAGGGCTCTGTTGTGAAAACAGTGGGCAGATATATCACTCTCTTCTTGCTAACGAGGATTTCCTCTGATTTCCCCCATTTAATTCAGTGTTGCTGCGGGTTAAATTGAGATTAACGGATAATTCCTAAAAATCATGTGAGGGCAGTTGCCTCCCTCTCCTTCCTGAACATCCCTCTGCTATTAGCCCCTGGTAATTTAGCAAATATTGATTGATTTAACCCTCTATGACTTATCCTGCTGCAGAAATTCCTTGCCTTTAGCTGAAAAATGCACTTGGAAAATGCACTCTCTGAGATATGTATTGCAACAGTGCATCTTTTCACATTGAACTCTTGTACTGCTCCTTTCCGTCTTCTGAGGGAGGCGACTCTGCATCCCAGATCTGCTCCCCCAGCAGAGTACATAGCAGAGAAATTAATCTCTTCTCTTTTCCATTCATGACCACAGTGTGGAGTTCTGCCACTTCCCATGCAGGAAACATCCTTTTGGGTCTCATTTTTGGCTAAAGGTACCAACCTTCTATGGAAAAAGATTTTAATTTTGCAATCTTACTGTTATCATAGACAGATATTTTTTTTTGTCACCTCTCTGCTTTGTTTTGTTCAAGTTTAACGCTGAAAAATAATTAGAAAGGATTTAGAAACTTTTTTTTTTTAAATAAAAGTCTCTCCTCCACCCCGGGGAAACACACTGCTTATTTAATGCACTCTTTTTTCCCCTCAATAATTATTCCTTTTCTCTTCTCTTCTCTTTTTTCTTTCCTTTTTTCTTTTCTTTTCTTTTTTCTCTTCTTTCTTTTCTCCTTTCTTTTCTAGAGCAGACAGGTACAAGAAGGAAGTTGTCTTTCATCAGCAGTCCTTTGAGATAGAGTAGAATTCAGTGAGTCCTCACCATGATAGGATCATAAACTTACTGGGTTAAACCAAGCTAACTTTCCCTAAGCTGCCAAGTTTTAGCTGCACCGTACATATATGTGTTTCCTTGTGCCATTTTCTTTTCTTATAATTTTGTTTTTCTTGATGACCCTGAGCTATGGCTTCTCGTTTCTACCACTAGTCAACCTTCCTTTCTTTTCTGGTTTTGCCGATATAGGCCTCAAAGAAAAAATGGCAGAAGAGCACAAAGTAGCTGAGGTACATGAGAGAGGACCAGATGATGTTCTGCACGTGGGAATGGCACTGGCCCTGCTGCATCCAGGAGAAGACCAGGTAATTGATCACGCAACCGATCAACATCTGAGTGATCTGCGACAAGGTGATGAACATGGCAAACTTGCGTGAGACTCTGAAGCCAGCAGCCCGCAAGGCATAGTAAGAGTACATAACGGCGTGTACTCCATAGTTCATGGTCATGAACCAGCCACCGCCAGCCACCATGTCCTTGTAGGAATACCAAGAATAAAGTAACACAGTAATGTGATGGTACCAGTGTAAGAAGATGAGCTTCTGTTTCCTAAGAATAATGAATATTGTATCACCTGTAACAAGACAAAACAAAACAAAAACAAAAAAAAAGGAGGGGAGGAAATGAGAAACATGTTGAACAATTCCATAATTACTGCAGTGTTTTCTTCCCTTTGATGTTGCTGCTGGAGTATACACTATTTCGGAGCATGAAAAACCACCTCAGCTCTAGATCTGAGAGCCTGCTTGATCCGAGAGCCAGCTTGGCTCCTAATCTCCATGCAATCTTTGGAAAACCAACATACCCACATTTTCCTGTGTGGATAACCCCTGTCTGAAAACCCCATAGGTTTACTTGGTAGCCTTTTGCTGCAAACATAATCCATGAAAGTCTGAGGTGAGGGAGGTGGATGTGTGCGTATCATCTCTGACTGTGAGATTGTCCATTATATACTGTGACTAGAAGAGAAATGTAGCTTGACAGAGAGCAGAAAACCTGAAAAAGAAGCAGCACAGTGTCCTCCGATTCAAATGCCTACCTGCAAAGCGAACCTAGTTAAACTCAGTAGAGCCTTCTGAGCTACGTATGCAAAAAGCTATTACTTATGCAACCTACAATACTGAAAGGTATGTAATGGCCAGAATAAAATGCTTCTAGAAAGAAATTTGGTTTATGTTGAAATGCACATCCTTTTCTGCAAATTCATGTTGCTATTGTAGAAAAGGAAATTTTATTTCTCTTTCCTGCTTTGTTCTTCCTTCTGCATCTCATGATTGCACTGAGCATCTCAATTAGAGAGAGAAATATATATATACGTATGCTACTTGTTTTCTATTATTACAGATGCAGTGTTTCCCAAAAGATCCCTGAGATTTGCACCTGGGGACTTACTTCTACGTCTATGTATCCCAGGAAATCCAAATCGTGAGTATTAGTGATGGGTGGAACCAAAACTGCACTGTCTGCACAAGGTCTGTAATAAGCTGTAATGCTACTGTTTACTTCATTAGCTGCAAGATGTTCACTCACACTTTAATAAGTAATCATATGTTCAATTTATTATTGCTGTCCAGTTCTAGCTGGTGTTTTCCAGTTTTAACAACTAAATTTCTGTGGTTTTGCAGTAATTTAAGCAGCAGGAAACAAGGGATTCTGACACAGCAAGGCAACTGGTGTCTGTCTCTTTCCAGTTTTTATGCTGACAAATTGCTCTCTTGTAATTTGCTGAATCCAATTCTCTGCTGAAAGGTAAAGACTTATTTTTGCTGTACAGCTGAACACAGTGAGTGCTGCAGCCCTTTGAGGTTGAGTAAGGGCATCCTCTGAAATGAAAGCTGGAGGGCTGCTAAATCGCTGCCTCCTCCTGCCCATTAAAACAATCCTTTCTTACACTAATAAGCCATGGGATAAGAACACATGCAGACTGGCTATTAAGTTGCCTTTGTCATATATATCGTAAGTATCCTTACCAAAAAAATTGCTGGAGAGACAGGAGTTTATAAGAATCAGGGCTGGCAAAGCTACGAATATTATGGGAAATTGGTTTCTATTTGGAGGAAGCAGACAGCCACAGCTTTCAATGTTTAGGGAAGAAGCACTTTACTGTTCATAATTGTACGCCTACGTGTGTATTTAAGGACGAATGCTACAGAATCGAGGCAAAACCTGACTCAAAGCTTCTTGCTGACACAGCTGCTGTAGCCCATCCTTCACTTCTGTACCCACAGGGTGAGTGACTGCTGATTACGCTATTTGTATTTGCCCACGAGTAGCTAAGGAAGAGGCATGGACCAGCTTGCTCTTACCTCTTGACTGCCCTGCTGTGTATAATCATTGTGTTTTATTCCTGGGCTGGGAATGGTCTTATTCAACTGCGCATTGCTCTAACTTCAGCCAAGCTGGACTTAATCACTAGAGACTAAAACGTGCAGAGTTTGGGGTTGGTTTTGTTTACTCAGTTTTTCTAAGACTAAAGTGAGGTTTCAACAGCACTGAGACCCTTCTTGTGCTTCCTGCAGACATTTCTGCTCTAAATATGTATAGTGAGAGAAAGGGAGAGAGGGTACTCACCTAGTTCGGGTGCTTTGCTTAGCACAAATGCATATGCCCAGAATTTGCTGACAGGTCCAATGTAAAAACTCTGGTCACACACTGACTGCTTCAGGCCTTTGGTCATCAAAATGTACAGCATATAAGCACCAGTTCGAACAGCACCGAATATACTTGAAAACAAAAAGAGAAAATTACAAAAGTTGAGTGGACACTTGAAATCTACATGCCATCGCTTCAAATCATTATGAGAAGGCGGCCATAAATGTGCTGAAATACTAAGTTTGAGACAGCCTTAAAGCTGGAGCAACTCTGCTGGCTTCTAGGAAGTTATTCCGAACTCAGATCTGTAAACTGGACTGCAGCAGTATCTCCTGGTGAAAGTCTGGAACAGTAACATCAATGTTTTTTATTTCATTCCTACGGGAATGACCCTTCAGTTTTCAGGAGCAGTGGAAGACATCTACTTCAGCTGAGAACTACATGCAGAGTTTTGATGCTGACAGCTGGGAGACTACAAGAAATGAGCTGATAAAGAGCTGTCTTCAACATAATCAGGAGCAATTCCCTCTTCTGATTTCCTAAGAGTTTTCTCTTGCCTTGTTTGTTACACCCACAGGAGTTTTGGGCACGGAACAAACCCAGGTAGGACACACAGTTTTTGATGGGAGGTCTCAGTCAGGGCTGGTGTTTTGGTGCACTTGCTGACTTCATCTCTTAACAGGTCATTGCTAATGGAGGAACTGACTAGTTGAATGGAGTCATAACAGCAGATTCACCCTCACCTCATCAAAGTGAGATGCAAGGTAACAGTGTTCTGTAAACGAGAAACATCAAGAGATTTGCAATGGTATTAATTACTGTGATTACAGAGGGGGTAAGTTCAGATAACAAGGAACAAAGGCTTCTGTCTCAGCATTGAGGAGCTCTGCAGAAGGAATTGCCTCACTGTTTTATGGCAAGAACATGCTTGCCCATTGTCTACCACTGTAGCTTGTTGGCCCTTCAAAAGTTGTGATGAACACTGCATGAAACAAGCAGCTTTCAGAAAAATGGAGCAAAGAAAGACCCAATTTCCTTTGGGGTTGAGTATATCTTACTTTATGCCTACATCATACGTCCCTGTGCCTCTACGTAGCTCCATCTTATCTCCCCTCACAACTTATCTCTTCCTTCACAACTTCTTTGTAACCTTGTCCTACTCATGAATCCTCTGATTCCTGCTCTGCCTTGGTGTCTTTCACAATTATCACATGGCAGCAAGCAAACCAAGCCACCTAAAATTGATGTGTAGACATGTGGGCAATGCAAACTACCATTTATGCAAAGTGTGTGAAATAAGGAACAGTTAATCTGAAGTTATAGTTTCTCTGTTACTTGTCCTTGTCTTGTGAAGTCAGTACTCTTTAAAAAATGTGTTTTAAAATCATCAAGGCAGCCTCAAAAGTTGAGGTCTATGGCAGTTCTTACGTCATCAGATTAGACGGTTCAAGTAAGCCTGCCAAGCATAAATACGGTTGTCCTAAGTTTTTATATTTTTTGCACAGAGTATTTAGATTTCCAAATCTGCAGCACTGATATACCCAGTCAAACCTGCCTGCTGCAGCAACGCACGTTGCTCTCCCCTGTCTACTGCGTGCACTCCGCAACCAAGTGGAGTACCACACTGCCTGGTGCTCTTCAGGCTCTGTCAGTGGCATCACAGACGGGGCTCTACAGCCAGGTCACGCCCGGCGAGAAGTGTTCCATCCCGGCCCCCACACCATGACATTTTGATGCCTGAGGTTTCAGTGTGCCATCAGGAAATTCAGACAACAGCAAGCACTTAAGAAGCTACTGTTATTATCTGCTATTTGTATGGTGGTATTCGCTCATGGGCTCTGCTGCCAGATGAGTCCTCTTGTGCTACGTGCAAATAAAAACCCATCGTGCTGTGGTACAGGTGTACTGAAGGAGTCTGGCTGAGCCTGGGTTTCCCATTAGCACTGCCCAAAGCCATGCACATATTCCCAGGCTTAGGCAAGACAGCGTTGCAGTCTCACGTTCATCCACGCCTGCGTGCAGAAGAGATAGTGCAGTATTCTTAGCATCTACGCAGCCCGTGGTGCCTCCTCTCCGTGTAGGGTTGTTCCCTCCCAGAACTGCTCTCTCAGCACGCTTTTCTCACATCTCTTTCGGGGATTGGTCCTTTTAAGTCGGCAGAGAGTGGCAAAGCCTGCAGGAGGAGTTTTGAAACATGGTCCAACTCGTTCTGTGTCTTCTCTGGCATTTAACACATGCCCTTTTTTTTTCTCAGGAGTTGCATTTCTCATTCCCAAGAAGACAGGATATCCTGACAGAGATGTGATCCAACCACTTCCTGAGGCAGTAAACTCCTCAAGCTAGCCAGGGCAGGCTGCTGCTTGCTCTTACGTTTTGGGTGGTGGCAAAACTGGGTGGAGGAAGATCAGGCAGAATATCTAATGATACACTGGTTCTCCCATTAGCAAATAGCTCAGTGCTGACATTAAAATGGGGGGAAAAAAGGAAATTTTAAATTATGAAATCAAATAGCTGCAAGCAATACGCCTTTCCCTGTACAGAAGCTGTATTGCTTTTCTAAAATATCATTTATTATTAAAGTTTTAAAACCAAAGAGAATTCTGTGCCATGAACACAAAGTCAGATGAGAAGAGCGCCTGTTCGAACAGCAGACAAACGTTGACTTAACTGTAAGTGATTGAGTATGGACCCCCAGGGATTTAATCTGGACTGATAACAGAGGCAAAGAGTATTTGCCCTGCGGGGATTACAGAGTTTCACTTTGCCGTCCTTGAGATTATAATTCTTCCTATGTTTCTGTTTAGCAACTACTGCAGAGCTCTCCTTGGAGTGCACGCGCGCGCACACACACACACACGCCTCACACTCACGCTCACACATTTACTTTTCTATAATTTTGCAGCACGGTGGCTTCCTCTAGTTTCATGACTCTAGAAGAAGTGACTCCAGATACTGCTCTACATGGTGTGAGTCAGACTAATCTGAATTTTTTATCAGTAAAAAATAAGTTACATTTTTGCATAACTCACAAGGGAAGGCTTTATAAATAAGGAGGATGGCAAACTGGAAGCAGCTGATTGAAATTACCTAAACAGACGCCATGAGCAGGTAGCTGTTTGAGAGATGTGCTGCATGCCAAAACACTACCGTGCCAACAAGCACATGCCACCAGAGACACAAAAAGATCTACTGCATCTCTGCAAATGTGCCTTGGACCCAGAGAGCCAGGGCTGCTTTTTGTGCCTCTAACACTTAATCTTGTTTGTTCTGTAAGGTAAGATCAACCAACAAATTTCTATCTTGCAAAGACATGATGTGCAGCAGAGTGATGACATTGCTTGCTCAGTAAATCACTTCTGCTTCATTTTGTCCTCGCCCTGCTCTCTGCTGCAGCTTTTGTGAGGTATTCAAATGAACTGCTTACCAAAGCAGTCTGTCTGGTGGGAATCATCTGCAGGGATTTTAGAAATAAGGTAGCAGCGAATTAGTGTACAATTACAGCCTTTTGCAACTAGAGAGACTGATCAGAAACAAACTGCACCGGCTAATGCAGCTTTCTCATCTATTCAGGCTCAAAATGTCCTACATTCTCCTCCCTTCAGGCAGTGACTTCTCTGGTAGATTAGTAAGTGCCCAATTGATATTCTACTGTCCGTGATATGATCAAAACATATCCATGAGTAAACTAAAAACTAATACTTTTCCCTCACAAACTTGTTTTCAAATGAGGGCCTCAAAACACACCCCATGCATGGGTTAGGCGCAGCATTAAGGAGGGAAACTGAGGGCTGGGGAGCCAGCTGATGGGAAGACACCACCAGCGTTAGTGGCCGAAGCCTATTACTGCTTTCTGTTCCCTCCATCCTACTTACCAGGAGGGAGTGAAGTACTTGTTTCTCTACAGCCTGAGAGGGTAGCAGGTGGCTCAAGACTTCAGTTCAACCCCCGCTGCCACTGTCGCAGGCTCAGCTCCTCCTCGCAGTGAGGAGGACGCTGCTCATTTTTCTAGGGCTGCTTTCTATGCAGACCCATCACTGCACTTGGCTCCTGACACCTCTTGACATCCCAGTCAAGGAACAACACTGCAGAATTGAGCAGGGAATGTGACTTCCACATTAAAAAAAAAAAATAAAAATTAACAGTTCAGCACAATTATAGCAACATTTCCTGAAGGATTTTAGTGCTGTGATAATCAAAGAGCGGAAATCTCTGCTCTGGTTTGTGTCTTTAAAAACCCCTTAAATTAACCAAACACACCATGCAAAGTGTATCCGCAGAACTAGCACTGAAGGGTATAACATTCTTGACTATGGCTAAGGTGAATGTAAAATACGTTAGCTACAAGCTACATGTCAAAAAAAAAAAATCTTTATTTTCGAAAGCATGCCATCCCGTGTGCATAGCACCAGCAGAGAGCAGCAGGGAGCCTGCAGACAGCAAGACCCAGCTGTGCTCCACAAAATTAAGGGCTGGTAGGGATGTCCAGCAGAGTACTCCTTACCCAGGCCCACAGGCTGTTCAACACTGGCCCAAACCACCGATGCCCAGCTGGTTTGACCAGTCTCTGAGGTGTCGGACTATCCTCTGCTGTGGGTGTGCCGGGCTAGTCCGGCAGTGAGCTGGCCGGGCACTCAGCTGGAGCTCCCATGGGTTCAGCTCCGGCTCCCAGCCTGGGGCCCGGCTGGAAGAGAGAAGAAATCTTAATTCTGCCCTGACCTGCTTACATGGCGACTCACAGGAGTCCCAGCAGGTGAGTCTGTGCCCCGGGCGCACAGGCAAGTGGCGGAGAGTGTGTGGTCCTCCTCCATGAAAGCCGTATAGAACAGGTCCTGGGAGAGCAGCCAGTATCACCTTACATGAGGAGTCACAGCCCTCGACTGCAGCCTGCTTGTATCGTAACGGCGAGAAAAAAGGGAAGCGGGTTCTTTGGTTGTTTTGTGTTTTTTTTTCATTTTAGCATGCAAAATATTTACAGAGGAAGCACTCTGAATTAGAAAGAACTGTTTAAAGGTCATCACGTGAAGAATGTGGAGCTTCCTACACCTTCTTCCATGACAAATCAAACCACGTTCACCTTTCCGTTCTGTTCCGCAGGAGTATTTCAGTGGTCAGATCAAGTTTCCCTTCTGCTGCTGAAGAGCTGGTCTCTTAACACAATAAAACGGCCTTTCTGTGTCCTGCTGATTTAAAACCCGAGGTGCTCAGAAAAGAGGAACAAGTTGTGGCACTAATTCCGTGGCACGGGAGTGCGGGATGCACAGCGACCCCTCGCTCAGGCAGGTCAGAGCGGCAGGGTAGTCCAAGAGCATGCCTAGAGCAGTTACTGTAAAAGAGTATTTCTGTGTCCAGCCAAGCAACAGAAAACATGTAAAATACAACCTGAAACTGGGAAAATGCACAAAGAAAGCATCTGTAAGAGAAACAGCTCTCTGAACTAAATTTGTCCCTGCCCATGGTAGGGGGGTTGGAACTAGATCATCTTGAAGGTCCCTTCCAACCTAAACCATTCTATGATTCTATGATTCTAAGTTTCTTGAAAAGAAATGCAGCTGAAGTCATCTTCATCAGACAGCTCTGAACTGCCCAACAGGGCAGTTACCCCCAAATCAGTAAAGAAACTCAGAAAGTCCTGGGTGGGTGCATCTCCATGTGAAGGGATATCTCTGATTAACTCCTAAAAATAAGTTTGTAACAAAGCAACGTTGCATCAGGACTGGCAGGTTTGTTTGATAGTTCTTTGGAAGTATTTATAGAGCTTTTCTTCTCCACCTGGTCAGGGCAAGCTTCTTTCAAACCACTCTTACCTTCTGCAGCCTCATGAAATGTGGTCCCAGAGTACCAGGCCACCATTGATATGCACCAAGCAGATGACACAGCAGGGACAGGGCTAGGTGACAGCTTTCTTAAGAAGCTAATGGACTTTGTTGCCAGAAATGAAACTGTTTGCAGGAGATTTCTATCTGCCTCCCACAAAACCCTGCTTTGGCCCTGTGAGAAGGAACAGTAGTTTTTGCTGACTAAAAAGACACAGAGACATCTCCAGAGGATGCAAGTGTTGAAGGGGCTGCTTGCCTTGCAAACCACCAGAAGGAATTTTTCCTAGCTTGCCAACAGATAAAGTTGGCAGACCAGCGTTGGGAAAGGGCCCCTTCCAGGGAAGAAGCACACGAGGATAGGCCCTACTAGCAAACAGGGCAGGAATTCTGGGAACATGCATTTGTATGGCGACCGCACACTATACATATAGCTGTATTACAAGAAGATACATCTAAATGATTACCTGTGTAGACAGGTGAGGTAGTCACACCACAGTGTGCTTGCTGCTTTGCTATTGCTGCGGTGATTATACTATCAAACCAGTGGGAAAGATGGAAGATTTAATGAACCGTTGGCCTGCTTGCAGCCTAAAATCTGTGCTTTACATTTTGTGGTGGCTTCAGGTCCCACAGGAGCAGAGTACTCTGGGCAATTGCTAACCTTTGTGTCAAAAAGAGAAAACCATCAAACAAAATTTTAGTAGCTAAATCGGGAGGTTTATGGGAGTCTGCCCTCACAATGTGTAAGAAAAATATGAAACTGCATTTTTTCCAGTTCTCCCAAGATATGCCTGTAGTGAGGGTAGTTCCTTTTTAAAGCTGAGCCAAAATGAAAGGGAATGTCCAGGTTAAAGTGGTTATCTAGGTGGTGTCAAATGAGGAAAGGATATTAGGGTCTGGTTTGTGCTGACCAGAATTATGGACCGACAGCCTACTAACTTTTACTGGTGCCTGGGTGCTTATTTAAAGCCTGTTGTTCCAAAATTGGTTTGTGGGCAGATACGCCAGACTGTTTCAAGGCTGGGAGAAGAATTAAAACCATGAGCGTAGCCTCCCCAAGAGCCTGCCCAACAGAGACGGCATTCATGCCACTGCGGGGAGGGGACTGGCAAGACCTGCCGTCACACACCAGCCTTCCAGCATACGGAAGCAAAGGGTGAGTGAGAAATACGTTTCCTGGCTAATTAAGTTTCCTTAAACTTAAGAGTCCACAGGGTACCACAGAGAGTGAATGTGGGCCCTGTGGGCCCCCCTTTCTGGGGGGTGGACGTGTGCAGGAATGCAGCAAAGGAGCAGCACAACACACCAGAATTCACAATTGCTTTGCTCCGCTTTCTGAGACCTAAGCTGCTCTTGGGTGTTTGTGGACTGGTTAGATTTCATTGCAGCTGTTCCTTCCCGCCTTTTTTTTAAAAATGAATCACCTCTTAACTCTTTTTGTGTTTTTTTTTTTTCTTTTCCAATGATGCGCGCATTCATCCACATCTGGCCAGCTTTGCAGGGTGAAGGGAAGAGCAGTACTACCTTCACTGGGTGATGTGCAATACAAGATGGTGCAAAAAATCCCATAAAAACGGGATTTTCCAGATGGAATAAATTCTTCAAAAGAGAGGAGGAATTAATTAAGCCTATGACAATTTTAATATATAGTTTCACTAAAAGGTTGTCAGACTACCTAAATCTTATCTCAGATATGACTCCTGTCTTAGTTTTGCCTTGATTGTATTCAAACACAGTTCCATAAAATCCTGGATCTTCTTGTATTTAAACAGGTGTAGAAACTATAAGGTTGCTTTAGGCTTAGATTTGATTGTAAAATCACGGTATTTTTACTGTACAGTGAGAAACCATACAGTAAGAAACCGATCATTAAGTACAAATGAAATGTGGGCAATGACTGAAAGATATCATTTGGCTGTTGTTCAGTGACCTACATGGAATTAATGGCTCTTATTTTGATCTCAAGGAGTTAATGAGAGCTGTGGCTAAGTCAGTGCAATATGACATGTCCTCTAATCTCACAGAAAAGCAGCCTAGAAAAGGATCTGGCACCCAACAGCCTAAATGGTCAATGTGACACAAGGACAGCCTATATGAAATACTCACATATATTAATAACTAACTAGAAGAACCAGCTTTGTAAGTCTGCACCTGGTTATTAAAAATATTTTGCTAGGTTTGTGGAACTGAGGGTTACATTTTCCAAATTAAATGAATCTGTCTCTTGGTCAGTGAAGGATATACAGTGACATGGCATTGACCTAAGTGATAAAAAAGTTTGAAAAATAATAGTAGTGACTACAGATTTGGTCTCTCTTAACTCTAAATGTAATATTTATGAGGCATTTTACAAGCATTTAGAAGAGAGGACTTCTTAATAGCAAGTTACCTTGAAATCCTAGAGAGACACTTGTTCAAATTACAGCTGAGGAACTTAGCCCAACTGTTACTTTTGTAACAAATGGCAAAGAAAATTAATGTCATTAGGCTGTTGTTCCATCATCCTTCAACATTTCTGAAGTGCTTTCAAGCAACACCAAGGTTAGTATTGGAGAGAGGGAGACCCCATCCTACAGAAAGACTGTTCTTATAAGAAGAACACTTGTAAAACACTTCCCTGTTTACCTCCCAGAACCGATTCAAGTCCCTCCCCAGAAGACCCTGTCTCCTCATCGGATCCCCTTGTGACATCTCCATTCTCTCCACAGAGCAGACCTTCTTGTTGCCGTACCAAAACTTTGGTCTTGTCTGCTTTCCAACAGCCAAGTGACCTACCACCTCCAGCCTGGGCTGTCCCAGAATTACCAACGCTTCAATGATATTCAGGCCAGCAACTGCTTTAGGTCAGTTGTCCCTGCTAAGTACAAAGCTGTTCATAAACTGGGGTCTCTTCAGTTTCAGACCTAACTTCCTTCAGACTTCTTCTGTCCACGTTGGCATCTCCAAGGCCCTTAGCATTGCATTTGTGAATATTTCACAGTCCTTAATGGCCTTTACTCTTGTGACAACCTCGTGAAGCATCTAAGTATAAGACTCATTTCAAAGACAGAGAGGTAAGGCAAACTGAAATTTAAGTGTCCTGTCAAAAATCTGTGTCTAAGCTAGGATGAGAAATGATGTGCAACATCACGTGTTGTGGTTCAGTGCCCTATCCATGAGGTCCACTTGATGTAAGCAGAAAGAGGTCTGACCTTACTCTGTATCAGTGAAAACAGTACTATTGAATTAACAGTAAACACACTCCAGTAGGAGGAATTTTCTTCAGAGAGTCCTTTGACCTACTATAGATTTTCCTTTCACTTTCTAAAGTTACTCTCTAAACCTTCCAAGTCCCAAACCCTCTATCTTAATTATCCAAGGTACACCTATATATTTAAAGATAAATAGTTAATAGACATAAAAGCTGTTGTTACACCTCTTAACATCACATTTTCATCATCTGCACATCCAATATTTTGGCAGCATGCTTTCAAGACCTGAAAATACAGTGATGTGCACAGAGATACAGTGCAAGTTTACAAAGCTGTGCTGTCCCAGAAACACAAACAGCTGAAAACTTCCTGACCCAGCCAGAAGACCAGATAAGAGCAATATACGCCTTCAACAGACTTAGTCAGACTCCTGCTTTCCCTCTGTTTTCCCTTGACATATTATGCAAATACCAGTGTGGATTTGACCTGACACAGATGGACACAAGCCACAGAGAACGTGAACTTAAGTTTTAAGAGCATCCCTGTTTCTATCTCCCCTCTGCTGTCCCACTCCCTGAACTTGTGTAGGACCAGACCCCAGCAGCTGACCCTGCCATAGGAGAAAATATTTGGATTCTTCTCCCTCATGGAATTTTTACAGTTGTTCTAACTATTGTGGCTAGTTTCTATTAATGCTCGCTGCTGATCGCCTTAACCGCACCAGTGAACTCCAGAAGAAAATCAGGTATGGATCAGAATCCACAGTGGGGGGTGGCTTTAAATGCCCAACTTCTCGTGACATGGGGAAAAAACACACTAAGTGGGGTAGAAAATTCAACGGCAATATTCTTTAAAAACTCCTGTTTTCCTTTACTAATGCCCTCAGTTGATAAAACTACAAAAATGCAGGTCTTCAATCCCATTCAGCAGCAACTGATTCTGTAGGAAGTTCATTTCAAAAGGCTGCTTCTATCTACCCAAGTTTATGAAGAAAAAGCCTGAAGACATAACCAGTGAGTCATCGACAGACAAAACCAGAAACCTAAACTCTCACTGTAAAAAGAAAAAAACTCATTATTTCAAAGTCAGTCTTGCAGAGGACTGCAATGCTTGGTTTTTATATGTTTGGGATTTAGGACTATCATGATGTTACTGTGCCCCTAAGTTGAACTCCTTTCTGCTCCATATTGTTTGCAGGTCACTGGGGAAAAAAAATCAGTCACACACTGGCTATCATTTTCCCGTATTTTCCTCTAATGAAACCAACTTTGGGCACAGATAGGAAAATATGTTGCCGAGTCTTCCCTGGTGCTGGTGAGCTATGGTAAGTATTTATGTGCTTATTCTGTCTATGGCAATTTTAGTGTAAAACTATATTTTAGTGTAAAACTGTAATATCAGAGAAGGAGGTTAGTGCTACCATATTTTACCCCTTTGTAACTGTGTTTAGACAGCCACGTGCTCCGTTACCACAATTCAGTTGCTAGCAGATAATTGAAAGCACAGTAACTCCCTTGTGCACCTGTGTCCTCCAAGGCCTGGCCTCCTGATAAAATTATTTGGGACCATTATTTATTCTTTCACAATGCGTAGGAACAAGAAAAAAATATGGAAGAAGTGCCTTGGTCCCATGATGTACCTTTTTCCTATGCTAAATGAACACCTTTAAAAGCACATTTCCAAAAATTAACAAAACACTCTTCTAAGAGCACTTAATGTTGATCTCATTCTTTAAAAAGAACCCAGAACTCATCCTCTTCAGCCCATCTATCTGAAAGCCTGTGAGGTATCGATATTCTTCATAATGACTAAACTATTGTAATTAAGAGCACAATTTTCACAAACGTTTTAGACTAAGAAATGTTTTCAGCTTCCCAAACTCCCTGAAAGCTTGAAATGACTAACATTTTTGTTCCCACTTGCAATTTTACCTCTCCAGCTGAGGGTACGCATTACTTGAAAATGTTCATTTTCTTTGAGGAGGTGTATGTGGTAACTTGCGATGGGCAACCTCTGTGGCTCCTCTGCTTTGAGCTCCCGTAGCTGCGCGTCCCACAGAGAGCTCCGCTGGTCCTCCCGCACTGGAGCTACTCCACCACTCGCTCGGCAGGCAGGCTGCTGCCTCCGCTTCCCCACTGCCCAGCTGTGCCCATTTGACTGGTTGCACGGCCGTGCTGTTTAACGGGACTGGTGGACGATGCAGCTAAAACAGTCTGTCCTCCACTTGTTTTTTAACAACACGGTTTCATTGCTCTCAGTCACAGTGGGGAAAATGACGACCAGGGAAGGCAGGAGTCCTTCCAGCCAGCCTCGGCACTACAGAGTTCAAAATGTGGCACCGTGCTCAGCAGCTACTCTGCTCTGGGAAGCCATTGAAAACGCACTTAAGATGCTGGTTTGCATCTCTCTGCTGGATGTTGTTTCAAATATGGTTCCTTTAGAGGGTGACAGAAAATCCCAGGACTGATTCAAAGCTTGGAAATACACTTAGGATAGGGTTTAGAACGGAGCAGGAACCACACCAATGCTGTATTAAGTACCATGCCCATTATATATGCTCATTACGTATTCTCTCTATATAATCCACTGCTCTGAATCATAGAATTAGAGGCCTCCAAAACCTACTTACTCAAATAGTTACCATCTCTGCAAGGGCACGAGAACACCAAGAATTTAACAAGCCCCAACAGCAAAACCTTCCTTCTAACATCTTGCTGCCCAGCTGCTCCTCAGTCTCTCCCCCTGCCCATCTCCTGAAGGAGAACAGATGGGTCTTGCAGCTCACCCGCAGAGTCCTCCCTTGCGCTCCTTGAAGGTGACGGAGTTCCATTCAGGGTGGAGTCCAAGCCACAGTATTGTAAAGAAAAATGTAAGGAAAGGGGGAGATGAGGAATAACATATGCTTTTCTCAGTGTGGCGCTCACTTACCCTGAAAACCAGTGGTCAGCAGTACTGGAAGTGTTTTATAATGGGGTGCGCTAGGTCTCAGTACCATGTGTGTGAGCAAAAGTTGTGCTGATCTTTGCAGTTTTTATCACTTGTTTTGGCAGAGGACTTTTCTTTGCGTAAGTTCATGCATACTTTGAGGTTTGGGTTCAGTCCTATCAAAATCCCAAAGCAAAATTTGCGAGAATTCCCCTTCCATCTCTAAAAAAACCTCCCATCACTGAACCAAACACACGAGCGCTGCTTTTCAGACCATTCTACTGTATCTGATCCAGATGTCTCTCTAGCAAGCTTTTCAATGCAAATCATTTGAGTTTTCAGTTGGGACCAAAACCTGAAGCCAGGCCAGCTCAGAGTGATTTAAAAATTGTGCAAATATTTTACATGGCTCTAAGAAATAATACATCATTTGTGCAGGTTTATATACCCATAAGCATATGCATACATGCCTGGGTGGTTATTACTTTGCCGTGTGATAAATTCTGGTGAGGGAAAGGAGGTATATTAAAGTGACAGCTTGCTCTGTGGTTTTCAAGTGAGGGCAGATACTGTGCTCCTTGCATCAGTCTTTTTTTTTCTCCTTGGCAATAGATGCCTTGATGTGGGGCCACTCCCTTCAGCCCTTCCCTCTCATCTGCAGAGTTCCTAGTCACGACTCACCTGGCTCCCAAAACCATTTCTTTGTCCTTTTTATTGACAAAACTGGAAAGACAACCAGGCTTAACTTATTTCCTTCCCTCTCGAGGGACCTCATTAAGCATACTCGAACAGTGACATCTCTGCAGGGCTCTGGATCAATGGACACTGTCATCTGAAGATTTTAATCACATTAACACCACAGCACAGTAAAATCCATCTGATTCTCTCTTGCTAAAGTTGCAAGCTCAACACTTCTGCCAATTGCTGCAACTACTACTCAGAAGGCTTATTTATATGTGTGGATAAAAATCAATCTACCACAGCTACCATCTTCCAGTCTTCTCGTGGAGCCCAAATTCCCTCTCCAGGAAATGCAATTTGATCCACCAGACCTGACTTCTTTAGGACTGCGATTAGCTATATTCAGACAATCCTGAGGAGCACAGTACAAAAATAATCAATAAAGCGAAGCTCCGTGAGCCGGTGGAAGAACCTGCACCACTTATAAAGCATAGCAGAAAAACAAATGCCGGGGCTAGAGTCCTGTGAGCAGTCTTTGCAACAGAGGAGATGATAACTGGTAGAGGTAAAAAGGGTTATACTTGCATGGATAGTCTTACACAGAGCATTCGGTGGCTCTACAAGGCCCACTGGGTTTTGGTAGAGATAAACAAGGAGCAATGGTCAGGTTGAAGGGCAGTTGTACCCAATCATTACCCTACGAACATGAGAGAATCGCATAAGTTGCTTACAGGAACACCCGTGTAACCATACACTGCTGAAAAACATGTAACTGTTTTCTTTCAATGAATGAAAAATAATTTTTCAGCTCTACCCACGCATCCCTGCATCTCATCTGACTTCCTAAGAGTCAGTTACAAGCTAATCAATAGTAATTACCTATCATCCAGTCTTGCCCTCCTCAATGTGCTGTTACCTGACGCTGCTCCCTGACTATCTGGCACATGGAGGGTAGGAACTTTCAGCAACAAAATTTCTTGATGAAAGCTGTTATTTCTTGAGCAATAACTCACTCTTACATCACTGAATAATAATTGTACTTTTGTCGCAGCTGAAGATCCCTGGCACCCCGTGAAGGCTGTATACTCAGTGAGATATCTTTCTGTCAAGAAACATTTCCTAGTTCTTAGATATTTATCTCAGCAAGTTTGGACTGTGGCTAAATTACTACAAAGAAAAAAACCAAACAAACAACAATTTTCAACCTAAGCCCTGTGTTTGGTGCAAAATCTCATAAGAATTAAGGAATCCATCCAAGGATTTCTGAAGTAGCCCATGAGGATTCATAAGCACAGTGTAACTCTTAAGCAATCCTTAATGAATGCAACAGGAGCATTTGCACTTACTTTTTCCTGTGTTGTTACTGAAATTATTCTCAGCATCTGACATTATCTCAAGAAAATTTTAGAGGAACTGTAGTATTGCAGTGATTTAAATGATAAAAAAAAAAAGTGTCATATCTATTTCTGCAGGATAAGTTAAAGATACTTACAGGATCATATGTATCAAGTTCGTGGAGTAACTGTCATGTATAGCATTGAAATTTATGTATCAGGAGTTTGAAATCATCCTAGGCAAATAAAGCCAAAAAGTAATAAAGTAAAAGATTTAGCAGGGAATCAAGCTAGCCAATGGAGCTAGCCATCACTAAAGCTGTAAAACAGGCAGATAACAAAGTAAGCTAAATCTAAGTGACAGGAAAAGACTAGCATTTGACAGAATAAAGAAGGCTTAAAGAAGCTAAAAGTTATAATACAGGCCTCTAGAGAAGTTCAGATCTCAGGGATTTGACTACAGTTGGTAAATAATCATCACAGAATCACAGAATGGTTTAGGTTGGAAGGGACCTTAAAGATCATCTAGTTCCAATTCCGCTGCCATGGGCAAGGACACCTCCCACTAGACCGGATTACTCAAAGCCCCATCCAACCTCACCTTGAACACTTCCAGGGATGGGGCCTCCACAACTTCCCTGGGCAATCTGTTCCAGTGTCCTGTTCCACCCTCACAGTGCAAAATTTCTTCCCAATATCTAATCTAAATCTACCCTCTTCCAGTTTGAAGCTGTTACCCCTCATCCTATCACTACATGCCCTTGTAAAAAGTCCTTCTCCAGATTTCTTGCAGGCCCCTTTCAGATACTGGAAGACTGCTATAAAGTCTCCCCAGAACCTTCTCTTCTCCAGGCTGAACAACCCCAGCTCTCTCAGCCTGTCCTCATAGCAGAGGTGCTCTAACCCTCTGATCACCTTCGTGGCCCTCCTCTGGACTTGCTCCAACAGGTCCATGTCCTTCTTATGTTGGGGGCTCCAGAGCTGGACGCAGTACTCTAGGTGGGGTCTCACGAGAGTGGAGTAGAGGGGCAGATTCACCTCCCTCGACCTGCTGGCCACGCTTCTTTTGATGCAGCCCAGGACATAGTTGACTTTCTGGGCTGTGAGTGCCTATTGCTGGCTCATATTGAGCTTTTCACCCACCAACACCCCCAAGTCCTTCTCCTCAGGGCTGCTCTCAATCCATTCTCCACCCAGCCTGTATCTGTGCATGGCCCTGACCTGACCCATGTGCAGGACCTTGCACTTGGCCTTGTTGAACTTCATGAGGTTGGCATGGGCCCACCTCTTAAGCCTGTCCAGGTCCCTCTGGATGGCATCCCTTCCCTCCAGTGTGTTGACCACTCCACACAGCTTGGTGTCGTTTGCAAACTTGCTGAGGGTGCACTCAGTCCCTACATCCATGTTGCCAACAACAATGTTAAATAATAACAGTCCCACTTAAATATAAATATAAAATAAAAATGTATTTTATTTATTCAGCAACCTAGGTAAAATGCTGAATGATACAAGCACAAGGATGCGCACTGGTTTAGAAGGAGTTAAACTCGTCACACACCTGTCACTTTGCTAAACCATGGCTTGACACCTGTATGCGACCCTGTGTGTGAACACTGCTCGGTTTGGCAGTGTTTATTAACACGCTCGTCCACAGATGCACTGTTGGATTTGATAGGTCATGCAAGTTAACACCTCTCAGTGTTTTATTCCCACTGTCTCCAACAAGCACAAGCTGTTGGAGACTTACTTAGAAGAAAATACATGGAGATTTCTGTTCCCCGAGGATTTCTGCATGGGGGAGGACCTTTTACCAGGCACACGAACCAAGTACCGAGGCTGAGTAAAATGCAGAAGTGCTGCCACAGGGGGACAGATGGGAGGTTTGATTTCTTTTGAATGCATTATCTTCTTTTTCTCTAGCACAGTTCCCTTCTTAAGCCACCAGACAGATGTTCTTCATTCCTCAAATACACTTTTCAGTCTGCTTCACATTTAAAGTGGAGAGGAAAAGTCTCACTCCCAGGGGGCTCTGCCTTGAGTACGACATTCATGATGAGCGCCGGCCTTCGAGGGCTCCCGTGGGCTGGGAGAGGGTGATCTCATGAGAAAGCCATAATTCAAGGTGACAAACTGAGTGTCAACACTCTCGCTGACTGTGACAGTGGGGAGGGAACAGGGGCAAAACCAGTGCAACAGGTGCTTTCCAAATAATGCATTCAATGCGCTTTGCTAAGATGTTCGGTTTTCCAGCAATACAGACAAACAAGCAAGCAAGCAGTCAGAGAAAAAAAAGTTTTTAAAGAATGGAGGCCCAGCTTAGTACTGAAAAAAGAGGTTTTTCGTAGGAATTTTTAGCCAGTCCTATCCATATCTCCTGTAAAGTAGCATCAGCCAGGTTTCACAGTGAATCCTTGGTTTACTTTCAATGAGGCCTGATTAGGTAAAAACAGTAAAACCAGTTTACATTCAAAATGATTTTGATGGACACAACAGAGTCCACAGCAGTAACAGTAGAGTGAATGAAGAAGTGAGATTTCAGAAGAGGATGGCCACAGCACTTTGTCACATGGCATCAATTACAATTCTGGGAATAAATATATTTGTCATGGGGTGCTCTTCTTACTTAGAATAAATAAAGTACATATTGGAGATACATCTTCTTGACAGTACTTTATTGCTCTTAGTCTATATATTTTTATCACCTCTACACTGTTTTTTTAATGCCAGCTAGCATTTGTTATGCAAGGTATAAATTCACCCTTCATAGCACTGTTTGTATTTCCCTATTGGGATTACAGTTCAGCTTACAGAAATTTTTCGTCTTAAACTGTTAAGTCTCATCAAAGGGATTCTTGTCTTCTCTCCAATCATTTTGATTCACCCAACTTTCAACTTTTTCTCCAAAATAGTAATTGAAAAGATGTCTCCAATATCTATTATATAAGAAAATCAGTTAAGTACATAAAGATGAACATATTTCCTATAGAAATAAATTGTTAAATAGGTATATATTAAGCATTTTACTAATTTGGGTTCCGAGAAATGTCCTACTGAGAATATGCATTAATGCTTTACAAGTATAGGGAATGTATCACATGGAATTCACTTGCTTTTAGGTTTATAAATGAAAAGAGCGCTGGCTCTTTAAGGTAATTCACCTTAAATGCTGCTTATTAATTTAATGTTATTTGGCAAATACTGCTCTTTTCTGTAATTCATTTACTCTTTGAATGTACTGTCAGGACCTTTTTAAAATTTCAGAGTATTTTAAGATTTTGATGGGTTGCTCAGAAACATATTAAGTTGTGTTTTAATCTCCATGGCAAGTATCTGTGAATGGCAGGCCTTGAGATGGGACGTAAATTTGAATCATTTTGCATCAATTTTCCTACTTATAAGCATGGTAAGTAGAATGTATTTCAGAGTCACAAATCCAAGCAATTGAAAACCTTTTTTCAAATTTGTGTTCAGTCTTTTCCATTCAGTTCAGCTCAGGACTGAGTTCCTCACATAACCACGTATTCTGGACTGCCTTGTCAGGAGCCCTCTGCAGAACAAGCTTCTATAAAATGCTGCTGTGCTTGCAGTAACAAATCACTTACACCAGTCTCATAAAAGCAAAGTGAGTCACCTTCTTCCCATGAGCCTTTTTGGTTTTGTCTTTCAAATATAAGACCCGTTGCTGTTGAGATACTTCGCTTTTGAGGCTCCAGTTAGCTTTGTGGCAAGCAGCTAGTGACCTTTCAGCTACGTTTGATACCATGTCTACTACTTCGAGAGAAAAGTGTTTCCCAGGATAAAAGACATTTGGAAATCCTGTAATGACATCAACTGATTTCCACCACTGCTACAAAACATAGCTGAATTTGGATTAGGTCTAAGTGATTTCAGGTGATGATAATTGCATTATGGCTGTGTGGTTTGGCGAGACAAAGAGAAATCCCTCCTCTCACTGCACTAGTCATGGTCTGGCTTAGCCTCTGCCTACAAACGAATGCCTTGCATTGGATGTTTTAGTTTCTTCATCTCCTGTATTGATGTGACAGTATTCCCTAAGGAAGACAACCTTTTACTGTTATTAGTTAGTGCCTTGACCCTGAGAGTTCTGTTGGCAGCCCCTTAAGGATGGAGAGCAAGTGAAAACGGTGCCATGCTGCTGTCTTGTGTAACGACGAGGTGATCAAATACATGTTTAAGCTCCTTGATAACGATGCTAGCCATACACAGACTCTACAGCCTATAAAAGGAATTACAAAAATCCAGCTGAGATGTAACGAAAACATGAATTAATGACTTTGCATCCTTCTGTGAGAGTCCTGGTCTCAGCTTTGCTGATTCCTAGAGAGGCCAGCATGACACTTTTGATATAGTCCCAAGTAAAAAATTCAATGAATGACCCTAACTTTATGTTCAAAGTAGCACGAATATAAAACTGGCAACTCAGATTCGATGCGTTTTTGCAGATTTTTAACCCCAGGAAATATTCAGAAATACAGAGCTGACTGTCACTTTGATGTGTAGGTGAATCAGCAACAGTTTCCTTGGGGTCTTACGAGACTGAAAAATGAACTTTTGTGTCAGCTTCCTAACAGCAGGTTCCCGTTGACACGGAGAAGCAGGCAGCTGCTCCCCCAGCACCTCAGTACATAACTAGGCTGGGTGAAAACACTTAATTGAAGTGTAGAAAACAAAACAAAAGACTGAAAACATTTCAGACAACGATAAAACTTCAATGCTTGAAAGAAGTCAACAAACCTGCTAGGGAGAAAAAAAAAACCCAACAAAACAACCCAAGAAAAATATCCCAAACTAATTTCTCAGCAAAAGATTTCAGAAGATCGTGTGTTCACGGTGGTTTCCAAGTGAAAAGCAAGATTTACTGTCATTGCTCCTACAGAAGTTTTCACTGAGACGTGGTAACCTTATTCCAGAGACAAAATGTTCAAAACTAGTCGATGCTTCCAAAGGGAAATAAAGCTGCTTTTCTGCCTCAGAAATCCTGCTGGCTGCCAGTGTTGACACAAAACTCCTTCTTGACTGAGCTCCTGAATGGTCAGCAAGCTCAGTAGGGTGGTGTAGTTGTTTTGTTTATTTATAAGCGTGGCAAGTTTCCTACTGTAGCTGCTACCACATTTAAATGATCTTGGCAAGAGCGAGGCGTACGGGATACATTCTGAAGAAGGACCATGTCATTGCCTGGCAAGCAATTTCCTTTTTTTTTTAGCCCAAAACACATCTTTCCTGCCTCTGCTAAGAGTTACTATTTCTGAGGATATTTGAAGCAAGTAAAATGGTAGGAGTGCTAGAAGGGAGACAAACAAGGGCTCCAGAAAAAAGCTTCTGACCTTGAGGCAGAATACTGAGGGCTCTTCAAGTAGGGTTTTCTTCCTCAGTACAACCACTCACGACAGACAAATACATTACTTAGAATTTCTACAAGGTATCATAAAAGTCATAGCATTTTAGCATCCCAGAAAGCCAAAGAGGAAGTCTTTTTAAAGTTAAGGAGCATTTTCCTGGATCCATAGTAAGTCTACAGGCAGAACACTCACATGTAAATCTATCTGAACTGACCTTCAGAGGAAGCAGAAATGTCTTTCAGGCCAAGCATATGTAAATGGCACACCTAGTTATGTGAGGCACCAGAAAAAGAAGATCCAAGTTACTTGGGAAGTGGACAGCATTCAAAGTCTAGTACAGCTTGCTAAGAGAGTCAATAAGGCTGGGAGTGACCGATGGCCCTAGAAAGGACAGTGATGGCGAAACACCAGGAAATGGATGTTCCAATTAACACTTTTTATAAGAAGTCTTTATCTCAGGTTATAATGAATATTCTGCATTTCGTCTGTTTTCATGGCAAGAAGTCAAGTGGTTTTGTGTTTGGGTTGGTTTTGTATGGGATTGTATGTTACTATGGAAGCTACAGAGGTTTCATGCTCTGTCTTAATGCAAACATTTTGGGTCGTTTTTCCCCTTCCCTACTTCACTTTTCTGCATACTACCCAGCGCCACAGAAGAGCAAAGCTTTCTAAGCATAGCCATATAATTTTCACAATCAACTGGTCCCCACTAGGAAATCCAGCAGCTTAAATGCTCAGTGCTTCTGTGTAGTCCAAACATCTCACACTCATGTTCATCCCTGCCCTCCACCCTGCTGCCTCATTTCCCAATGAGCAGAGGAAAGGGTGAGTTCTGCAGTGCTTGGGGAACACTTGTCCCTGAACTATTTGAGCTATCATCAGCTATTTGAGCTGATGGAGGAAGAAAACCCTGCAGTGATGAATCCCTCTCAAACTGTGCCCTTCTGGCCATTGCTTCTCATCTGCACAAGTTGAGGTCACCTCAAGTGCCTGCACCATAGGGCACAGCAAGAGGTGGTCTCTGGGGCAGGTTCATCCTGGCAACTTGTAGCTTCAAAACCATGAAATCCGCATTTTAGATTTCACCCATCATCACTCAGCAGCTTATGCTGGCCATGTGTTAGCTATTTCATATGATTGTGATGGGAAATTCCAATTAGCAAGTAACTAACGTGTTGATGTCAAAGTCCATCTAGACAGCACTTTCACAGTGTAGTGTATATTCTTGCTATTCGTTGACCAGTGCATGGCTTATGGTTTTGAGAGGAAATTAATTACTGAAATTGCTTAAAAGCCCCGCACTGTGAATGTCAGCCACAGATCCCTCTTAAAATAATGTGATTTTTAAATCCATCCCAGATACCTTCTGCAAAGGACAGTTCTGAAATCATGCTTCCCCACCTTAAATTGGGAATTAAACTACAAATACTGTGCTTAAGTCAGCTAGTTTCTAGTGAGCACATTCAATAAGAAAGTGTAATTGGAATAAGCATTTTGGGATCCTGCTGGCTACAAATCACTTTACAAACTGATCCACAAATGACATGCCATCTAGGAACCAATTCAACAGCTGCTGAAATTCAGCTGTTTCTAGAACAAAGAAAACTGGGGGGAAAATTAGAAGGGCCAAAGCCCAAGCAGAACTCAGCTTGGCCACTGTGGTTAAGGATAATAAGAAGAGGTTCTTTCAGTATATCAACAGAAAAAGGAAGACTAGGGAAAATGTAGGCCCACTGATGAATGAGATGGGTGCCCTACTGGTGGAAGACACAGAGAAGGCAGAGTTACTGAATGCCTTCTTTTCTTCGGTCTTCACTGCTAAAGCTGTCCCTCATGAATCCCAGACCCTGGAAGCAAGGGTGAAGGTCTGGAGAGAGGAAGATTTTCCCTCAGTTGAGGAGGACCAGGTTAAAGACCACTTGGCCAAGCTGGACATCCATAAGTCCACGGGCCCTGATGGGATGCCCCCACGAGTGCTGAGAGAGCTGGCAGATGTTATTGCTAGACCACTCTCCATCATCTTTGGAAGGTCATGGGGAACAGGAGAGGTGCCTGAGGACTGGAAGACGGCCGACATTGGTCCAATCTTCAAGAAGGGCAAGAAGGAGGACCCAGGGAACTACAGGCTGGTTAGTCTCACCTCTGTCCCTGGGAAGTTAATGGAGCAACTTGTTCTGGATGTCACCTCCAAATATGTTGAAGAACAGGAAGTTATTGGAAGTGGTCAGCACGGATTTACCAAGGGTAAATCATGCTTGATCAATCTGATAGCCTTCTATGACATTATAACTGGTTGGCTGGATGAGGGGAGAGCAGTAGACGTCACCTACCTTGACTTCAGCAAGGCTTTTGACACTGTCTCCCATAACATCCTCATCAGGAAGCTGAGGAAGTGTGGGCTAGATGAAGAGACAGCGAGGTGGATTGAGAGCTGGCTGTGTGACAGAACTCAGCGGGTTGTGATTAATGGAGCAGTGTCAAGTTGGAGGCCTGTAACCAGCGGTGTCCCCCAGGGGTCAATACTCAGTCCAATCTTGTTCAATATATTCATCAATGACCTGGATGAGGGGACAGAGTGTATCCTCAGCAAGTTCGCTGATGATACCAAACTGGGAGGGGTGGCTGACACACCAGAGGGCTGTGCTGCCATCCAGCGTGACCTGGACAGGCTGGAGTGCTGGGCAGAGAAGAACCTAATGAGGTTCAACAAGAGCAAGTGTAGGGTCCTGCACCTGGGGAGGAAGAATGCTAGGCACCAATATAGGTTAGGGGTGGACCTGCTGGAAAGCAGTTCTGAGGAGAAGGATCTGGGGGTCCTGGTAGATAGTAAATTACCCATGAGCCAGCAATGTGCCCTTGTTGCCAGGAAGGCCAATGGAATCCTGGGCTGCATAGGGAAGAGTGTGGCCAGTGTGGTCGAGGGAGGGCATTCTCCCCCTCGGCACTGGTGAGGCCACAACTGGAATACTGTGTCCAGTTCTGGGCTCCTCAGCTCAAGTGGGACAGGGAACTACTGGAGAGAGTCCAGCGTAGGGCAACAAAGATGACTGGGGGATTGGAGCACCTCCCTTATGAGGAAAGGCTGAGGGAGCTGGGACTCTTCAGCCTGGAGAACAGAAGGCTGAGAGGAGACCTTATTCTTGCTCATAAGTATCTAAAGGGTGGGCTGAAGGAGGATGGAGCCAGACTCTTTTCAGTGGTTCCCAGTGACAGGACGAGCGGCAACAGGCACAAGCTGGAACACAGGAAGTTCCATTCAAACCTAACAAAAAACTTCTTTACGGTTCAGGTGACAGAGCGCTGGAACAGGCTGCCCAGGGAGGTTGTGGAGTCCCCTTCTCTGGAGATTTTCAAGACCCACCTGGATGCAGTCCTGAATAATGTGCTCTAGGCATTCCTGCGTCAGCAGGGGAGTTGGACTAGATGATCTCTAGAGGTCCGTTCCAACTCTAAAAATTCCGTGATTCCGTGAAACGACGACGATTGCTTACAGCACCCCAACAACAAAACTATGTTAGACACACAGCCAGAAGTACAGCGCCAAATGCAACCAAATGAAAATTATACATTTTCACAGTGTTAGTACTTGCTCTCAAAGTCATCCAGACTGTTCAAAGTTTTGTCTGCACTAGGATATTTTTTAAAGGTATCAATGAACTATTAAAATCCAGCCAACAAAAAGTTCTTCTGTTAGCATGTCCTAGCTGGATGAGACAACTTAGAAATACAATGTATTTTCCCCTGCCAGAGTTTTAGAAAGTGTCAATGTGACCGAACAATTTTGGAGGAAAAAAGGAAAAGCCACAAAAAAAGCAAACTTCTCCATTCCTGCTTTATTTTACTCTAGAAACTCTCAGCTCAAACTACTGCCATCCTGTGAAAAATCATGCACCATTCACAGCTGCTCAGTAAGCAAACCTGTTTTATGTACTTGTGAACTAATATAAGCAGTAATTATTATATCAATATTAGAAAAAGATACAGGTATCAGTGTTTGATAATGGTTTGCAAACGGTTTCTATGCTGTTGAGTGAATTATAACTTACACTCCCAGTAGGCACTGAAATGAAGGATAATCCTCAGGTCTTCTGTGCACTGTTATTAGTAAATTGTAACAAAACCTTGTGTGTTTGTAAGGGCTATTTTTATAAGCATTTGTTCATTTGTTCATTTATCTTCAGCCTCATTAAAAATTAGCATATTAGGCAGATAAAGTGGAATTCAGGTTGGTCAGTTTTACTCCTGACTTCAGCAACTATCAAGAATCTGAACCTGACTTTCCCCATACTCGACGATACAGAGTCAACATACAGCTAGACAGATGTGCATCACTAAAAAATAGCCTTTCCCTGCAGAGCCACCCTTTCGCAACATTCATAAGCTTTTTGTGATGCAATAACCTGAAGCCAGATTCTGATTTCAATTACAGTGGCTTATTTACCTGTCATCAAGGCAGTGACTTTAGGTTTACCTCACTGCAATGGACATCAGTCTTGACTAAATATTCCCTATATGCACCCATATAAACGTAACACTAAGTGAGAACAAGACAAAAATCTTCATGTGTTTATTTCCATTTGTAGCTTGCATGGTAAATTTCTTGCAATGATAAGTGCTTTTTCTCATGTCCTCACTTTATTTTCACCTTTGTTCTTCCAGAGGGTTATTGATTGCTCTCTTCTTCAAATGCCGTATGATCTGGCAAGTCAAAGGGGATCATTTCAATGGTGAGGAGTGGATCAGGACATAACCCTCAACAGCAGAACTAGGAAATGCCATTTCTGGGTGAGCTTGTTGTCGCATTAGCAGTGCTGTTGTATGTGAAGAACCCCAAACCCTCTTCATGGACTACTGTCAAAGGCAGTTGGTTTGAAGAAATGCCTACCTGAAGACGGCAAGGCTCAGGGACCAGAGCACTAGTGGTTTCCTCAGTTCAAATTTTGCTCGTTTGTTCATTAGGTGCCGACCACCAAATATAAAGGCAGCATACAGAGCTGAAAATAGGAATGATTTCTTCCTGCAAAACAAAACCAAAAAACACCTGTCAAGTATTAAATTAGTATCAGATACACAGCAGAGTCACATCTGGACATAACTGCCACGAGCTTCTGTGTTTCCTTGAAAAGCAACTCTTTTGAAGACATTCCTGCAGCCCAGCTGAGATTATCATTAGCGTATGAACCTACATGCCTACACATACTGCCAGGGCCAGGTGCAGGCAAAACCGATCCTGAGGAATTTCTGAAAAAGGACAGCCAAATTTGGCTCCCATTCTTCCCCAGTTTCTGAAGGCTGAACTCGGGTGAGGAAAAGAACAGATATTGCAGAGCCCAGAGACACTTCTGCAAGCACAACACGGCTGATACTTGACCCAGCTGATGATGTTTTCTGGCTCATTTATCTTTTTGATATCAACTTTGTTTCCTGCAGGCTCCTTGCTACCTGGCAGTTTAGTTTCCCATTGTTTTCTCCAAGAAGACACTCAAAGATCTTGAGCACTGCAACACAACACAAAGAGCCTCACGAAAAGTGGAGAACCAGCAAGGAGAGGTCAACAGCCCCATTAAGCAGCGACCAGGCTGGGTGGCATCACCCTGCTGCACAAGCCCTGCCTGCAAGCACCGGTTCAGGAAATCCAGTGAATTGGCTGAAAGGTCAAACAGGGCTCTGTTATGGAATTTCAATGATACTCTTAGAATTGCAAGTTTTATTTTTAAAACTGTTGGATAGTAGTCCAGCTCAGCAGTATCAGCAAACATTTGAACTCTGCTACTATAACTCATTGTAAATCAACCAGCAGAGGTCAAAAATAGATTCAGCCTGGGATTCCTACCCACACAGCACAATATTACACTGACTAAGACTTAATGATGTACAGCATTAATGGTGGCCTAACTTGATGGGCGTATATTTAAGAACAGATTTTTCTCTACAAAATCTATAATAATATTCACAACTATCAGTGGACTATGGCTTTGCACCAAGAGGTGCTGGTTCCTTTTGGATCCCAAAAAAAAGAAAGGCAAACACTCTCAAGAAAGGTAACCACTTCATTAATATCCCAGAAAAGGCGGCATCAAGCTACAAGATCTTGTGTTCCTTCTGATGCTTGAAACCCCGAGATGATACAGCATCAGACAGACTTGTGATCAGGGCATGGCACCCTGCCCAGACTTCCTGCCGGGGGTAAGGTTCACCCACATCGTGTTCTTTAGAGTTTTTATAGGATTTTCAATTGGATGTTTATATAAAAGTATGTTGCTTCACCTCAAGATAAAGTCAAGGACGTGCTCGTGGTGTCACTACTGGTGCCATGTAGGTGCCACCTCCAAGTTCTTCCATTACAATTAGCCAGCTGAGGGTACCCCATGACAAGGGATATGGGCAGCATGGCACAGTCCTGAAGGCCAAGCAGTATGTGCAGCACAGTACGGTGCGTGTCTGCACCTGCTCAACTGGTACATGGATCACAAGCTCCTCGATAGACGGGGGTCTTCCCGTGAGGTCCACAAAAACTGAGAAAAGCTGGAGCAGCACATCTGATTAGAGGTATGAAGAAAGCACATGCAGACTTCACTAAAGATAAATTAGTTCTATATGAGTTTGAAAGCTAAGTAAAAGCGAAGTCCAAAGAGACAGAGTATCAGTATGCGTGCAGCAGCATGCTATTTTCTGCCCACTTAGAAACTCCTCTGTTTCTGTTGACATGTTTATAGCTCTGTGTTGCAAAACACTGGTAACTGCATGAAAATCCAACTGGTGCTCTGCACTGAGAAGGGAGGACCTGGTGCCTGCAGTCCTCTGGGTGAGTGTGAGCATTAGCGCTGGCAACAAGCCCCAGGAAGACCAAGATGACCGCAGAGCCAGCGCCCTCTCACCTTGCACATTGAGATGGTCTAGTTGTCATGGCAGTGTTTATCACAACCGGGTTTTGAAAACCACAAAGCCTCAGCCCTTATTCATCTCATAATAAAGAAAAAAGCATTCATTTTCACTTCTATGGTCTTGAATTTCACAGTTAGGGAAGGGCAGAATGACCACATTTGCATGCATGACCATTGCATGATTGCAGTTTAGCTTAGCTGGAGGCCAGTAAATATTTGTTAACCAGTCTGGGTAGTGATGAACCACCTCAAACTTGCTCATACTGAACGGCCTAACTGTTAAGACAAGATTTATGGGTTATGTGACAGGAGCAGACTCTCAGTGTGAGGTTGGACCGTGTTCCCATCTCCTTCCCTCTGCAGCCTCTTCAGCAGCGGTGTGCAGAGCAGCCCATCGCCAACCTGGGCACAAGCAAGGGAAAGCAGAGGGAGTGTGATGGGCTGTACCACAATCTCACAGTTTGCAGTGCTGTCATGGGTGCCCCAGGGCATCAGGAGAGATGTCCTCTCTGCCCCTTCAATTCCACAAAAGTCTGGGCTTACAGCACTCAGTGCAGACAGCTAGTAATGCACACAACGGGGTATGGAGATACGCATACACACGTATGGCCACTTGAGCCAGGTCACGTGCAGGGGCCCCACAGGACAGACTCCGCAGCCCCACACCACGAGGGAGGTGCAAACCTCCCACTTCACGGCACTGTAGTGGGAGTCCCACATGCCAGTGGCAGCACAGGTCTGTCTTGCACTGGTCCATGCATGGACCTCCAAAGCAACCGAGAGCAGTGCAAGATGGTATCTCAAGGAGTGCAGGATGACATCTCGGTGCAGCGGAGAAGACTGCAACACAGTGCTGCCATGTAGCTGCCAACAGGACACAGGCTATGTGGGCTGGCATGGGAGGATGTCAGGATTTAAGAGGAGCAGCTAGAGATACTTTGCAGAAGGCAGGCGGGCAGGGAGCAGTTCAGTTCTGGATCAAAATCAGCCAAGACTTGAAAGTAATGGTTCAACTTCAGTTCCAATTCAAGAAAAAAAGACCAGTCCAAATGAGTTCACAGCTCAGGTCTGTGCTCTGTTTGACTCCCATCTTCCTGGGTAAGATACTCTATATATTTACACCAAGTGACAGACCGTTTTGCTTCTTATAACCGAAGCTATTTTTTGTGAGTTCAGTCAGTCTATTGAGGTCAATAGTTACATTACACTAATTACAACAGATAAATTTTAGGTCAATTTTAACAGCTTTGTAATGAGTTCAGCATTATTTGCAGTGATGGTAACTGGTATTCCCACAGTATATAGCTTTGTATTGGCGGTGGCAGACACAAGAAGATTTGACTGCACGCATGATGCGCACTGCAGAGAGCAGCTGTAAGCAGTTTCAGACAAGGAGAGACGCAGCACTATTATCGCCTGTCAGAGGTAAGCACAATACTGAATAACAATTAGGCTGATTTTGAAATCATGTCTCTGTTTTGTCACCTGCTGACAACTTTTGATAACTTTTTGCATCCAAAGGACTTTGAATTTTCCCCTCTTTGCAGCATAATAATGGTTAAAAGGACTGGGTAGTCCAGGTGATATAGTTATAAAGGGGTTGCAGAGGTATGTACTCTTAAGATAATCTGTTTAACTGCATTAGACTGGTATTAACCAGCCTCCTACCAGTGTTTTTATGATGGATTTTCCTGAAAGGCTCATGACTACAGTCTGGTTCCTGGGCTGGTGACACAAAGCAATGGCAATCTGACAGCATTCAATGATATCTGACATAGTTTTAGCCAAAGAAGGCTAATATCAAATGACCATTTTTAAAGACAGAGTTTTGGAGTTGTTCTGGAGCGCTGTAACTTCTCGTTACTATTATCTGAAGAGAAACTAGATAGAGCAGAACAACAACAAAAAATTAACCTTGAAACTAAAACAAAGATAAAAAATTCCCCAAAGTAATTCAGTAGCATACATGCATCCAGTAACTTCAACGTTAGCACATTCATACGTTTGTCTCCAATTCTGTTCCACAGGGTAAGACAGTAGACATAAAGACAGAGCTGCCAAATCCTCCACATTTTTCTGGCATTTCTGTTTCTCACAGTTGTCTCCCACCTTCCTACATTTTCAGACTTCAGCGACTAAGTACTATCTCTACTGAATACAACTCCATGTTTCCCTGTCAAAAGTTGCCAGCTCTTTCCCCCAAAAGGGAGGCAGGGGAATTTTCTGGAGAACCTATAAAACGCTCTGCTCAGGTTGGGGGTTACTATGAGAAATGGAGGCAAGTGTCTGGGGCCACAGGTTGAAGATGTGAGGCAGATCTTTCAGGACGCTAGCACAGAGGTGGCCACGTCACGAGGCAAGGGGACAGCTGACACAATGGGAGAAACAGAAGAGAAAGGATGAATGGTAAGCATGGCAGCAAATGAGGGGACCTGGCGGTCAAGAGATGAACGTGAAGCTGGGACAGCATAAGGAAGCAAAGGAGTCTTGAAGTCCTTTCTCTGCTTAAGCCCCTGGAGGGATGCTTCTTGCACCCATGGGCACACCAACAGGCTCAGGCTACACATGCTGAACCCAGAGCTCTGGTCACTCTCCTGCGAAAATCCTACAGCAGGGACAGGCGGTATTATCGTCCCCTGGACTGCAGTCCATGCGCTCTGCTTGTCCCTCTGCACAGTGTAAACCGAAGAGAGGTGATGTGCTTTATCGAGGATGGATGAAGGTTTGTGCACTGATGTGCTTTTTAGAAGCTGAAATCCTTTATTAGGTCTGCCCTACGGCAGAGGAATAGAGACAGAAAAGAAGAAAAGGAAAAGAAGCGTAACTGAGAAGAGGGAGCCAGAAAATGGGGCTGATAAAGGAAGACAGAGGAAATCCACCCCACCAGGAAGTTCACGGCCAGGGAGTCCCACCCAGGAAAGCCCACTGAGGGACCAGGCAGGGAGAGGTTAGTCATGCAGCCCCAGGCAGGAAAACACAATGCAGAAAGGGGCGGCAAATAAACCGAAGAGGAAAGCAATGGTAAACAGACAGCTAAGGAGCAAGAAATCCTGACTCCCCCAGAAGTACATTATTTATAAAATACTGAAAATATAGAAATTACCACAGCAATCTAAAATAAGGGGCCAAAGCCTGAGGGTGAGCCTCACGCGCAGCAGTGCGAGACATTCTGGCGTCTGTGATGCAAAGTGAAAGAGCTCTGAATATTGCAGTGCTGCTGAAGGAGGTGGTTTCAGCCCAGATGCACTGTTGTCATTTTTTCCCCTGAAAATAGCAGCCTGAGTCATTATTGTAGAGTTCTCTGATGTTAATGAGTAAACTGAAACAGATACAGATATAGGCTTTAAAATTTAATATTTCCATAGAAAGAATAATAATATCCATTTCTTATAGAAATGCACAAAGGACAAACTTATCATAGATCTTTTAACTATCCTCTATCATGTAATAGAGGATTATCCCCATAACAGCATTCAGTAGAGGAACAGTAAAGTGAAGCAGCATTATCCCCTTTCTATTTACATTCTATAGAGTTTTAAAAACTTTTTTTATCAAGATGTATTTACGCTGCACAGGCAGAGCTCATTCTTAAATTCATTAGTACTTCTGCATATGCTATAAAGGGAGCACAACAGGTAAAAAAACCCAACACTGCAGTTGCCAGAGCAGAGTGCTTCTGGCAAGTAAATAGGCAATTTCAGGTTCCCAATGTTTTTCTTTTGTCCTTCTTCATCATCATTTTATTGACTTTAAAAAAACAGATTTTACTGAAAAAAAAAAAAAAACAAAAAAAAGAAAAAAAACCCAGTATGCTCGGTAAGATGAAAGATAGGGCACTTTTCTTACTCATTTCTCCCATCTTTCAACAGAAAACAGCAACCACTTGTGTTTATAATTGAAACTCCTAACTTGAGGGTCTAATTAAAGTGCTTCAACCTGAATCAGTGTAAGTCACCCAGCATACCTGTGTCCACGGCTCACAAGCAGTAGCTGGTAGCCTTGGCAAAGTTACTTTCTCTCTGGTGCTTATTTAAAAATCACACATTCTGTATGTATAAAAAAGGGTGTGAAAACGCTTCTCAGTCTCTCAGTGTTTCTACCTCTGAAATAGTGTCAAAGCAAACCTTTCTCTCTCTCTTCCCAGATACGATTTTGACAGAACCAGCAAGAAGAGATCCAATGTGTGGATATGCCAGATCTGCATATGAAAATATAACCTGTCCTCCTGGCTTTGATTTGGGTTTCTGCAACTGTTTGCTGTTGACCGTACCAGCCTTAACAACGGAGAGAAGGACGCGCAGAAGAGGAAGACCTGTCTGATACACACATGCTAACACAGTCTGATTTATTCCTGCAGCTCAATAGCCTTTGACATTTATATTTAGAGCAGCAACGATGACAGATACACACACGGGCAGGTGACTCACTGATGACGGTCTTTGACGTAACAGACTACCAGAGAATAAACAGGGATGTATCTCATAACAATCATCTGATCCCTTGATTTCTAAAGCCTGCCTCTCAAAAAACCATTTCAGCCTCCTTGTGACGGGTACTGCCAGATACGCAGGTCTGTGCTCCCCGCCGGGGCCAGGGCAGCTCCCCAGGCACCCCCTCTCCTTGCTGGGAGCAAGGGAGGAGCAGTCAGCACCCCGGCAACAAAATCCCAGCCAGGGATTGCTATTCCTCCACATCTGCCTTTTCTCTGGGGTCCTGTTCCCATCACTACTGACAGACAGTACCTGTGTCATTGGCCCAACTCCTTAACCCATGGAAAGGGAGGAAACACGGCGCTGGGAGGCTGCCAGACGGACTGCTGCCGGAACTGTCCCAAGCACAACTTAGCTGAAAAGGATGGAGGAGGAGAAGGATGTGCTTGTGCACTCCTTGCTCCACGACTGCTAACAGCTGAGCCAAGGCGTAGCATGAAGCCCGGGTCCCCCACTGCCCAGGTCGGAGTGGGAAGGGTGAGAGCTGCAGGGCCAGCTACCTCTGAAGTGTAGAACAACTATTTTTTTGTGGTGTATCACCAGGTCATAGTCCACTGTGGTCCAGTTGGAGGCCTGGCTGGAGATAGCCCCAGTTCCCCATCAGCCAACCTGCATGGGCATCCTCCCGGGGGAGCAAGGGGCTGTGCCCACCCAAGCTTCCCCCATATGGCATTGAATCAGACCCAGGAGCAGGAAAGCACTCCCAGGTCATGCCATTGGGAGGGCAGAGAACAGCCCTAAAATTACAGAGAGGCGAAACAAGGGCATGGCAGCATGGAGGCACGGGGGAAGGTGCCTCATCTACTGCACCTCCCTGCTGGCTGCATTTGTTTTGTTGAAGTAGGTTTGCCATTAGTTTGCCACACTCATCCTTGTAGAATATACATGTTACAGAGTATTAACCATAAACTAAAATGTGTGCAGCGAGGGATGAGAACAGCAGCAGCAATTTTTTCTTGCTTTCCCTTTGTAGTGGGAAAATGTAAGAGAAGCGTAAGGGTGAGAAAATGAAGTTAAAATTCAGGGACAATTTTTTTTCACATGAAAGAGGCAAACTCAGCTCTGAAGTACACGAAGTCCCTTGGTCTTTATAAGCTTCATATAGGTTTAATGGAACAAACCATAAACCCTTAAAAACCCATAAACTACAATCCCAAATATAAGCAACATCACAAGAGACAATTACTCCTCAAATGGAAAGCGCTTCAGAAAAAAAATCAAAGCAACCTCCAAAACTTGGGGTTTTGAAACCACCTTGCCAAAATTTCATTATCACTGAGGGCAAAACAGCTTCACCTCTGCCTCTGCCCCAGATTTCCTCCACTTTTAAATTATGCTTTGAATGGGGACCCACCCAGTGGAGATGGCAGGTGATAGTGTGCTCACAGTGATGACATTCATCCCTGAGTTTCCACCTCACATGGACAGCCGTGTCCATGAAGTCCAGAAGTTGCAGCCCAGTGGGCTGGATTGTCACGGTGAGCCCCATCATACCCTCCTACCCAGCTTGTACCCCGGGTGACACTGCTCAGCCTGTGACAAAGCCTGCATCACCCCATCTCCAGTACCTCCACTCCTCCCCGGGGACGGGCCAGCATCTGACCTCACTGTTACTGACACTGATCATAAGTAACAACCATTTTTGCACACTCTCCCCCAGGATTTACGTCACCAGAGCTAAGAATTGAATCCAGCCCCAGAAGAGTCATAGGGGTCTACCGGCAAAACGATGACCATCCCTGTCCCTCTGAATAGTCTTCACAGCAGGTCAGTGTAGTCAGAGAAACTGCTTCTCTACTGGGAGCCTCTGCTAAATCCATCTCTAACACTCTGACAACATAACTAGTTCTTAATACAAAGACTTGGGGTTGTAACAGGTGACAGAGTGTCCTGGTGTCCCCTTGGACCCACCGTGGGTTTCTCCAGGCTTTGCCGGGGCTTTCAGGCAGTTGGTGGAGGGACAGCAGAGAGCAGGGAAGCTAATGTAGGTCACAGGCACTGCAGTTCTGATGAAAAGCTACAGTACTTTCACTTTTAATTTCGTCAATGTAAATTTAAACCTCTGGCCTCCACAGTTAAAACCTGGAGCTAGTAAACACAATCGCAACTGAACTTGGGGACTACTAACCTACATCTCTCCCGGTTGAAGTAATTCTGTTTGTACCCATGTCTCACCTGAAAGCTGTTAATGAAGATGCTAGTGGAGATAAGTCATATAGGCATAGCATGAAAATAACTACATCTCCATACTGCCTTACTCATTTGATCTGCTTTATCTGATCAAATCAATCAATGGTTTTGACATTTAATAAGCTTACACTTAAAGGAGTACATCAACATAAGGCCTTCAGATCCAGGAAGATCCCTGAAGCAACCCACAAATGTTATTTATATAGACAAGTTCTGCTTTCTTCACTGCTTTGCGGATAGATATTTTATTTATTTAACAGGGCATAACACAATACTACAAGCCAATAAGGATATTTTACTAAAGCTACCTTTTCCCCTACGTCTGCAGGAAAGCCTATGCACCACAGTGGTGTGGTCAGGTCTCTCCACCATTGCAAATGCAACTTGTAAGCAGTCCTGGAAATAGTGTCTGTTGGATCTCAAAAAACATTTAAGAAGAAAAAATGCAGTCATTCAAAATGAAACATGGAAAATGCAGGGATTGCAAGCACGCAGTGTGTTGTTCTTCTATCTATCCACCCTAAAAGACATTCCAGAAGACGTTGATCCCTTCCAGCCTTCTGCAATACAACCTCAGAAAATGATGTTGCTACAACTGCCAGTGGATTGCAAAATACAAACAAACAAAAAACGCTCTGGTTTTCCTGAGAGCGCTCCCAGCCAAAAAGACATGCAAGATTCTCCCGTGAAGCAGAGCACAACCTTAGAAACAGGGCAGCCAAAAGTCACATACAAATAAGACCTTACACTAGGGCTTGGTGACCACCTTATGGAAAGGATCACTTCATAACTCTTTCAGTGCTGGAAAACATTAAATTATCTCGGAGGAAACCAAACTGAGGGGATGCCTGAAAAGCATAATAAATTAGAATACACACTTACCACCCTTCTTCTCCCCATCTAATGACCTAAAACCATATAGACAGATCGGAGCAAGCCAGCAATGCCATTCTGTGACCTAGGTCTTATTAGAAGAGGATCCTAGTACCACTGACACTGCAGTAACGGAAGCGCAGAATAAAATGCCTTGCCTTCAAACCCTGTAAATCCTCACATGCCCTATGGCAGAGAAGGGAGCGAACAGAGCTCATAAAAAAGGACATTTTGGTAGAGGAGCAAATGAAAGAATATTTTCTGGCATCCCTTAGTGAAGAAAAACCAGGTCATCTGGAGAACAACCGCCTGCTCTGACTGGTCCCACAGTACTCCGATACAGGATGTCAAGGACTGCTTGATGTATCCAACAAAATCTTCAAGGGCATCTGACCTTTGTCTAGTGCTGAGAGATCAAGGGACAAAGGATGCTAATGGAAATGCTGCAGAGAACCTGGACCTAATTCTTGACTGATAGGAAAATGGCAAAATCCAGAAAAAAAATGGGGCAATCTTGCCATAATCTTTTCAACCACCTCTCTAAAACAAAGAGCCCTGCCAAACAGCCATTTTCCTTCTTAATCAACTGGGAGCAGGTCAGGGCAAACAGAAAAGTGTTCCAGCAGTGCTCGAAACTTGCAACAGGGAGCAGTTCGCAGTAGCTAGGAAGCAGGTTTACATGTTGCTACTTCCTTACAACACAATGCTTTGCAACTTGCCCCACACGTCCACCAGCAGGGAAGGCAGCCCTGTGCATTAGCTGGCTACGTTAGCATTCCCAAATGGCATTTTCGTGAATTAAACCTTGCCACTACTTACATAAGAATTTTATGCTTTTCATCCCCAGCGGAGGCTTCAGTCCCCAGACTAATCTGCTAATAAATTTCCCAGTACTTTCGATCCCTCACGATTCCCATGTCATTGACAATGACCTATAGCTTCTTCATTAAATCCAGAATCGCTCTACTTGAAATCAGTCAAGGCAGTACCTTTAAAGCAGACCCTTTCAAAGATAAAGGAAGAGGCAAACTGGCCTGACTCCAGCTAAAATTATTTGAGGAGAGAACGTAAAACATCGTGAGAAATACTGCGAGCAATAAACCAGTAGGACTAATTTTCTAATTACTGTCAGAGTTTTCAGGACCCGATGCGGACAAAATTTAAGAGGCAGAATGACATTCCTAAACCTGTAGTGGAAATGAAGATGGGACAGAGGAATGTAGGAAACCCTGCACCATCACCAGCACCCATTCCTCAAATAAATACCACAGCCCGGCTGTTTTTCAGGCGTTTCCTGCAGACATCCCACTTGCAGTCCTGAACCAGCCTGAAACAATAGGAATAAACCAGCAGGAGTGGCACAAGGCAGTACAAAGTACACGGCATTACTGTAGCTTATCTCTATCCTGTCAGCAATATGTTTGTGACAGCTTGTTCTGGCTTTCCACCTCTGCCTACAGCTTCACGCCTGGCACAGGCACCCTCATCCCCAGAGAGAGGTGGCAGGACCCACCAGCTCTCCCGAACTAAAGAGTCTGGGTCTTTCTTTCAGCTTCCAGCCGCGAGGGCTCAGCCAACTGCATCCTGGCCTTAGCCACCCCCTCACCTAATTAGATGGGATACTAAACTGCTTAGCAGTATTTCACTTTCCATCGCAGTATAAAGAGCCCAGGTTACTAAAGGATTAGCAAGGGTAACATTAAAGTGCTACATACACACACAGAGTTGCCTCTCCTAGTCTCTGCTAAATCTTGGTCACAGGGGACCTGTTAAAAGATAGGAGATGCCAAAAGGAAAGAAACCATGGACAAACAAGGCAATGAATCTGGACTGCGGTGGAAGCGGCTGCCTACATGACAGAAGGAAAAGGAGCATTACCAGAAGCAAGCAGTAATTGACGTTCAGCTCTTCTGGACAGGCAGGCAAACAGACCAAAGGAAGGAAATAAATACATTTTTACGCCATTCAAATACAACAACAGTCAGAATTTAATGGCTATGGTTGTTACGGGACAAAAGGGAGAACCAGCTTACTGCAAATGAACAGGGAAGCCTGTTAGCATGTCAGTGATACCGTTTCAGACTTTTCTTAAAGAGAAAGTAGCCTCCCATGGAGGTAGAGAAATTAAATAAATGATCTGACCTTTGTTTTTTCCCCAAAGGTCACAAAACCAAAATTTGTTTTACATCTCCAAACATATTCCTTTTGCTATTCTTTTTCTTAATTGGATTGTCCACCACTGATTACCTCCATAACTTGTGGATTTTGCTCAAACTTCTCTCCATGGCAGGTTTGCTAACTTACGGCTGGCCTACGAAGAGGTAAAAAGCCTGTTCTAGTAAAAAGCCAGGCTACTCCTAAATTAATTTCTGTATCACACAGGTAGTATTGTAGAATACTCTTTATTCTCATCACCTATTCTTACCACTTTCTTTGCAGCTGTTGGAAGAGCACCAATAAATCTGCCTCCTGCACCTGCCTGCTGCCTCCGTCATGTTATGACCAAATGTCACAATGACACACAAATCTGTTTACGTCAGTATCTCGTTCAAGGATGCTCTGTTTCTTCTTTCATTTGCAAAGGGAACATAAGAGTCCCTTGGCACCAGTGTGCAGGATCTGGTGGGCAATAGCGAGGGGGAAGAAAGTGATCTTCCCAAAGATACTATTTTCCCAGAGGATGCCCTGCAGCGCTTCAGCGCTTTGCAGCGCTCCCACCACAGCCTGTGCCAGCAGCTGAATCAAAAAACCGCCCAGGCACTGGTCACCCTCGCTGCCCCTCCACCCACCGGTCCCATCACAGAACTCACACACGCTGAGACAGGGCATGTCGACGCCTTCTTGCTAAAACCAGTGCAATCCAAGCATCTACTGCAGTCTCCAGGGGCTGGGAACTCCAGTTTCTGTGCATTAAGTACACATGAACAATAGCTTGCTTTTACAAGCCTCTCTCCTTGGGAAAGGTAAATGCTTTCCCTTTGAGGTTGGTAATGATCAACACAACTGCATATTTGCCACCCAGCTAACCTAAGTGCCCAGCGAAAAAGCTGTAACACTGTGTATTCAACAAGTTTTTCCACTTTCATGATACCCTAGAGCAAATGGCAGTTTGCTAATGTTTACTGCTTTCAGTTTTGCTTTTTTTTTTTTCCCCTTTAGCTGTAGCCTGCTTTGAGATTCATGAGTGAAGCACACTATAAATGCAGGTCAGAGAGTTTCACAATTATCCTGCGTCTGGACCAAGACTTCACTCCAGCATGTTTTACAAAAGGCAGCCAGTCTTGAATTCAAAACGCCACAGGGAAAGAGTTTACTCATGTTTTAGGGACCTATGCCACTGATTCGCCTCCCTCCCCATTCCAAGATTTTTTCTACTTTATTTTAACTTCTCTGGATCACTGGGACTCCGGCCCACTGAAAACAAAAATATTTTGGAGACCTTGACCTGTACCAACAATGACTTACAAACACAGACATGTGCCCCTGCGTTCGCCTGCATCCCGGCGGCGGTACTGCTGTGCTGGGGCCAGCCCGTACCTGTGCTGAGAGCCAGCGGTAATGCTGGCCTTGGGCACGGCCTCTGCTTTTCTGCTTTGGGGCTCGGAGTTGCTATCTCCACACGGTCAGCACAGTGCAGGCGTGCACCAGCTCACATGGAAATCTCCAACACGGCCCTTCATTTTGCCCCTTCTCACTAGCCCACTTCACTGAGGTGACCGGAAGAGTGGCAGAGAAAGGTCTCTGATGAAAAATGTTCGAGTCTTCTGTCTTTTACTGAGAAGGCACAAAGTCCATGTTCAAAGTGCCTTCCCCTTCAGCAGTTTCAGCCCCGTTGGCAGCGCAGCGGCCGGCTGGTGTAGAGCCCATCCTGAGCGGGCAGAGCCCAGCGTGCCGCCCCAGCGCCCTGACCAGCAATCCCAGCAGAGCTCCTCTGTCCCTCACCTGAGCAGAGGCTAGCAACAAAACACACATTCAGTTTTCTGATTCGTTGCAAATTGTCTGTTTTCAGCCTATGGTTTATGCTTTAGTCCCTCTAGCTACCAAGTGTATCAGCAAAAAGAATCAACATCTCCCTGCCTTAGATATTTAGCAATCTCACATGACACCGGTGACTTGCTCAAAGATGTATCAGACCTACAGTTACAGAATTTTGTTCTTTTGGGGGTTGAATTCTTGTAAATACAGCTTTGAGCTTCTCATCTACACATCTGAAAAATGCTGGATCCATGCTATGGCCTCCACTCCACCCATCCTGCCCCACCTCTGGCAGCTTTTGCTCTAAATAAAACAAGGGTGTTACGTGCCTACAAACCAAATGATGGACCTAACTAGACTTCAGTCACAACAGTACAAGTCCTTATTACTTAAATCAGCTGTGTATTTAAATACTGTGCTGATATACACCAAACTCCCTATAGCACTGTAACACATTTTATTCATGTCTCACAAGTGCTCGTTTGCTTGGATGGCGGGAACAATAAATCCCACTTCCACTTCCCACTCACTCCTGTTAAATAATACCAACAGTACCGATAAAAACCAAATAATACTGATAATACTACTACTGGTAACATGCTAAATGATCCTGTTAAATAATAATTACAGAAAACGGGTTCACTCACCAAACAAGAAAGTATGCGAGAATGCAGCCTCATGTAACTGAAACTTAACCCGAGAGCACTGCTACATTTGCATTCACGGGAAGACCGTAAACTTTGAATGAAACTATATTCAAATGATTTCACTAAATTTGGTGCTAACAGCCTGTGCTAGGCTGACACCATTCGCAGGAGGCTCAAGAAAATGAACTGGTTCTATCAGACCTCCTAAAACCTACGGATGACTTGAGGTGTCAATAAGCGAGAGTTTGGGAGGTCCTTGGGAGCAAGAAATTCCTACTTGAATAATAAGAAAAGCTGCCAATGATGGGCCTCTCTGAATTTAGTGGCTGCACTTATCCAACAGAGCAATGGAGAAACTCTTCAGCTGCCTTACACAAGCCGTTTCCATTTTTAAGACTGGGAAAAGGCTTTGCTGCCTCTGCTTAAACAGAGCCTTACTTTTCAGCCTTGTTTAATTTGGGAGGGAGAAAGGGAATGAGCGAGTGTCTTAAATGATTGAGGATTTCTGCATTTATATTAAATGATAAACACTAACAAAATAACAGTGAGAACCAGTCTCTAGCACCCAGGCTGGGGCAAATCTATCACAACAAACACAGCGGGTGGCTGATCTTGCAAGGTCTGAAAGACTATCTTGATCCTCAGTGTGTTAACCGCATATGCCTTAAATTTAAAAAACAAACAAACAAAAAAACCCCAAAAACAACAACAAACCTCTTGATGCCTTATACAGGTTTGTGCAATTCTTCCCTGCTACATGTCTATCAAAAAAAGCTGGCAGGTTGAGCTTGCTCTCACGCAAGGGGGAAGGTGAAGAAGGTATATAATCTCTCCACTTTTCTTGGCACCAGAACAAACCCACAGACGCCAGCCACCACCACTACGCGTAGGCAGGAAGACAACTCGCAACCATTAGGACATCCAAACTCTGGGAGACTCTGCTTTCCAAGTGCAAAAAGGTTTGCCTGCTTCAAAGATGGGGCTTGGCAAGTTTGGGGAAAGAAAATTAAAGACCAGGTGAGGGGCTGCATGACCCTGCAGGTCCCTTACAAAATAAAACTGGGCTTGGGCATTTCTGCCTGCACCCCACCACTTCCAGGATGACCGTACTGAAAGGAGTCACTGGGAACACAGACCCAGGAGAGGAAAGGCTCAGTGGTGCTTGGTACGGCTGGGTGTGATGCATGGAGGTGGCAGAGAAGTCTCACCTCTGCCCTACCATGGAGCAGAGAAAGCATGCAAACCCGGCACCTTTAATTTGTGAAAGCTTCTCCCTTGCTTTCTGGCACTTGCAGTACCAATGCGCGCGCGCGCACACACACACACACCCGGCTGCAACGCTGGGACTTGTTGAGCAAGACCTACACAGCAAAACTCTGACTGAGACTCCTGGGCAGCACAACAGCATCGAAACCACAATATACAGCTGTCCTCTGCGAAGGCACCTTCCTACAAACCCCATCCTGAGAGAGCTGGAGTTATCAGCAAAGAAGAGACATTCAGAGAAGGAAAGAAGGAAAGGAAAAAAGGAAAGGACAAGTTTGCAGGCATTAAGGGACAGAGAGATTACGTCTGCCCTTGCACAGCCATATAGCGACTGTCAACCCAGCACAGTGGCTATAACCTCTTCTGCATCCCTTCTGCATCCCTGTAGCCCCAGCGGCAAAGGTTGGTCTCTGTCCTCAGGGACCCTGAAGACCAGGGCTGTCTAAACCACTCTGACATAGTGCCTAGGAGCTGGGAGGAGGCCTGGGACATTTATCATTACTCTGGACCCTGAGATGGGCTGGAGCGGCTGCGGCTGCTCTGGCAGCAGGGGCAGCGGGGATCCCAAGCGGTCCCTGGCAAGGTACCGAGCCCGCCTCTGGCACAGCGCTCTGTAGACCCAGGGGGTTTGGCTGCACCGATAAACACCAGTAGCTCAACCCAAAACAAATAAATTAAAATGAACATTCCTTTGGGGCTGACTCATAGCAGAAGTGTAGGCTTTTTACTGGTCTGTGCTTCCCTTCCCCCATGTGCTCGTCTCCCTTGCCGGCGGAACGACGAAGCCCTGCAGTTTACTGGAGAGCAGGCTCCCGCACTGCCCCAAGCCAAGCCCGGCTTTGCTCAGCACTCCGCATGCCTGTATGGGATAACCAAACAGTTTAACGGGCTCCATTTCGGAAGGCAACTGAGAGCGAAACACTGAAACACCTCTCTTGGAAAACCTCACCCAGCTGTGCCCATGCACGGATTCCTCTTCTTTCTTTTCATTTACTTTGCCAAAATGCTTTGCTGCATCAGTGCATTGATTTGGCTGACAACAGCGTATTTCTGGGAACTAAACAGTAAACTATTTGCTAGCCCATTTCCAGTAAATACATCACTTATAATACGAGCACTTTTTTTGTTTGGCTTGGTTTGGATCAGTGGCATTTGTTATGCATCACCACAGAAGAAAGTAAAGATTTCAGAGTTTGGTCCTACGCTGTGTGTGCAGAGAGGAAAGAGAAAGGGAGCCTGGCTCTTAGGTATAACAGTACTTGTCTGAGCTGGAAGTCTTGGTAACCAAAAGTTTTTACCAGCTGATGCTGACAAGTCTTTGGTAGTCTCAACCCCCTTCCCAAGGGACCTCCTAAAGGACAGCACTGCACTGATGGCACTTGGCAGCCTCAGCCGTCGCTGCAGTGTCTGTCAAAAGGGCTGAAGGGGAATTAACTGAGTCACTCTCTCACTCCAGGTCAGGTCAGCCCAGGTCATGGCTGAGGTGGTGTGGAGAGACCTGAACTGATCAACCCGCAGGGAAGCCAACACGGCTGCCAAGCTGGTGTTTGCTCCCAGCTGTAAATTCACACATAGAAGCAGCACGCTCTGTGCTCTTCCACATAATTGTCTATCTGTGACCATACATGCATCAAGAAAAACCAGCAGTAGCATAGGTTACTGCAACTCATTGGGCAGGGAGGGGGGGAACAACCCTTGCTTAGGGCATAAGCTGGGCAGAAAGCATCTATTTCTACAGCTGAGAAATACAGCTCCGCAACTCCAAGCCAAACATAAATGCTGCAGGCAAAGCTGCTCTACTGCCTGTCAAATAACAAACATATTTGTATCCTGTCCTCTTTATCTGCACAGGCCCGGTGGGAAATAACAGAGCGAGGCAGCTGAACACTGCCAAAATACGTGGTGAAACTGCACAGAAGCTAGGAGAGATTGCACCTCTCTCTTACTGCCAGAGAAGTGCGTAGGTCTGGTCTGCAGGCTCAGGGGCATTAATGGAAAATTCCCTGCGATTTCAGAGCACTTTGAAAAAGTTGCATGTTAGTTGGTGGATATTGTACAGTACTTTTCCTAACTCAGCAAAACTTGACAGCTTTAACATTCTTATTTTATTTCTTACTCCCCCCCAAGTCCCTCTCCCAATATTTTTTCTTGATTAATCAACCTTTCTTACAGGACAGATCAGCTTTCAGCGATCTCTCCTTCTGCGTGACCTCTTCACGGGCAGAGGTGGGCTGAACAAGTCTGTTCCACTCCCCCGGGGCTCCTTGCAGTATCTCTGAAGTGTTCAATACTGCTCTTTGCTGACTTGGTTGGCAAGACTGCCACTTCCTATGTGGGTGTGTTGACTATATCTATATTGCTTACTAAGTGAAAAAGAAACATTTGAAAAAGCTATTCCTCATCTAAAAAATTCACATGGCCCAGCTTCCAAGAGTGAGTAAAACAAAGAGGGGAACTACACATTCTGACCATGTTCCCGCTTTGGTCAACTGCAGAAGTCAATTCAAGCCATTTACAACTTCTGCATTCTTGTGACAGTCATTAGCAGGGAGCGAGATGGGGACAGATATCACTGCAGGCTTGCCTTCCCATTTCCTGGAGATCATGCTTGTGTGACTTCCACTTGCTGCATGCGAGTGGTGCCACCCCTGGTCCCACTACGGCTTAGTTTCCTCTCGATACAAGCTGAGAAGACCCCGGGCTGTTGAGGAATGTTCCACACAAAGTAAAGCAACGTGCTCTCTACTAAAGAAAAAAAACCAAACCAAAACAACAATTTGTCTCCTTCTATTAATTTTTGGCCTGTCCAACATATCCGAGCCCATTACAGTTCATTTCATTGGCATTCATGGCAGTACTACAAGACCATATTTGCACTGGTGCCAGGTTGTCTGTGCTGCAAATCTGCACTGAGTAACTTCTTCATTATAGTTACTCTAGTGCAGGTTTCTCTTGCAACAAGACTCTAGAGTACATCTGAAGAACAGAAATAAAACCAGAACTTACTAGGAGCAAAAGTAACTAAGCTTCATCTTTCGTTTACAACACCAGCTCATTGGATACAGCGTGCATGTTACATATGTAAGTACCCCCTCACTAACGTCATTGTAGGTCACTTGAAGTATCTCAGTGTAGTTGTCCAGATGTAAAAAAACCTATATAATGACATTTTCAATGTCTGTCTTGCCTTCTTAAACTTCGGAAACACTCTTTCCTGTGATATGTCTGTAACACAACTGTGCTTGCTAGAGCCTGTTAACAACACAAATATAATAGATAGCAAAAGAGGGAAAACTATCTTTTTCCCCAATTTCTCATAACACAGTATTATGAGACACGTAAAGACATGTTAATATGGATAGATTCACAGTCATAACTAGCAGTTACTTTTCCTATATACTCATATACAGTACTTTCCTAACAGCAGCCTGTTTGTAAATGCAGCTGACTTCAGGCCATAATTACTACACGAACTGGTTCATCTACCTTAAATACCTGTGTAACCATGTTGCTCTTCACACTCTCTAATGTTTTTACTTCTCTCCAGAAAACAACAGCACCATTTTACAGACAGAAGACTGCAGTACAAAAATAAAGCTTGCCACATTCCCATCTTTGCTTTTTAGTCCCTTCTGTGGAGGAATGCTCTCCAATGGCAAGAATTAGCAGAAACTGATTTATGACTTCTTCCCCATTCTCTCTCCTCCTCCACTCACTCACCCCAGGAAAGAGATAAACATATCTTAGACTGTAGAGCAATTTCTCATATGGTCTAGGATTATAAATATGGTGCTCTCAGATGATCCTTAAGCAAAGAACTCTGTCTTTGGGGTCAATCCAGACAACTCTCAAGCTGTGACTGCAGAACAGCTTAATGGTTTGGAAACCCTTGAGACTTGGCTACAAACCATTTTTAGACTACGCCTATTCCTGGGTCTTGCATGGAGCTGCTCCCCCAGTTACCTGCACACAAGCAGAGGAACAGTCTGTTTCACTGGTCTTACCAAACACCTCTTGGACCATAAATGAGCACACAATGAGAATGATTTTGTCTTTCATTCTTAAAGGCAGCAGGTACCTCCAAGCGTGTGCCTCCACGGCACTCGCAGAGCACATACAGGTTCACGAAGACATGGAAAAGGAGGGACGACAGTGACATAAAATAACAGTCCTTGTGGTGGCAGTGGGACCAGACCTGACCTGACATGCTTATACTGGGCACAGGAATGATGTGGTGGACAAATTCAAACACTCTCAGCAAACAGGAGTCATTGCAGTGCTGGGCTGCCAGACTAGTGCTCAGGAAACTAGAGCTGCTCCATCACAGACTTTCCTGTGATCTTGAGCAAAGAAAAGTTGACCACGTCCTTAGTCATAATCAGATGCCAAATTCTCATGGAAATCACTTGAACAGCTACCTTGTGGGCTCTGGTCAGGTCTCCTCAGTATACTTATGTCTCATTTTTACATATCCAAATTAATCTTGACACGCCGTTGAGTCTGACTTTATCCAAGTCAATGACAACCCTCCTGTCCCCCAACCTTACTTATCTTGCAGAATTTTCAGTGTCTGAGGGAGGAAATAAGGCACAAAATATTGCCCAAGACCCTTCATCTACTCAAACACACTTCTGATTATTCATTTCATTAATTGATTGCATTAGGAAACTGCAGCATCAAGCACATCACATTTAGAATACATCTGCATTCTCCTTTTTAATACCTCTTCATGATTTGCAATGTATTTCTCTCATTTAGAGGCAGAATAACATTTCCTAATGCAGTCTGAATTTATTCAGAAGCACAGAAGTCAGTTGCCTTTACTACTGACAGATGCACTTCAATGTAATTAGTTTCATGACTATTAATGAAATTACTCATTTGAACTTTTGCCACTAAAATGTTAATGAGTAAGACCGGATAGTGGTTTGGTAATGGGATACAGATCCTTTTACAGTTTGTTAGTTCAGATCTGGCCCATGTCCACCATGACCAAAGGTCATTACTACCTGAAGACTATTTGATAATCTGTGCGAGACAAGTTGGTCGCATTAAGCCCATGCTTAGCAAGAACAGTCTTACAATTTGCTCTCAGCAGAAGAGCAAAGCAGAGAAAGGTCACTGCAGCGTGCTGGTTTTAGATAGCTGCGGTCAGAAAATTTCAGTCGTTAGGACTGTTCACCCAGCACCTTTCACCAGCAATGAATTCAATGAAGGTAGAAGAGAAATAATCTGAGCTGAAAAAGCTTGTGGATTTTTTGCGCGAGGTACAATTTAGCCTCTCTGACTCACTGCCGCAGATTGTTTGCTTTTAGCACACTTCTAAAGAGAACTGGAAAAATAAATAAATACTAAACCCCATAAAAGATCATATTTGGTGTTTCTAAGTTTTAGCTAGTCACTCATTAGGTTCAGAAAAGCATTTCAGAGGTGAACCATGTTATTCCTGGTATATCGGTCACCATCATCACTCTAGCAAACCAAAGGGTTACACATGACCTGCAACGCTGGCCAACACACACTGCATCCACTCTTAAAAAATGATGCTCTTCTGTTTGGGTAGCGATACAAGTCAGCCCATGCATAAGCACATCCCAAAATTAATAAATTCACCCTGACAGCACACCAGCGCAAGCCTTAAAAATTATCGCTACCTCTTCACAGACAGTAAAATGGGATGTGCAACAAAATTATTTGGTCAAGGACTTAGAGGAACTGGGGTCGATTAAGTTTTCATGGGGAACTTTAGGAAAGGTAGGCACGACATAGTTACTCAAATAGAAATTCAAACACTGCACTCAAGCTGTTAACCCTTCTCTTAGACTGCACACCGGCTCGACTGAGGTTACATGTCTCACTAACAGGATACCTCCAGCACCATATTCCTTCGCATTGCCATCTAACTCCTGCCTTTACACCGAGTCACAACACAGCCACATAACAAATCCCGAACAAGCCCCTTCCTGAAGCATTTGTTTTGAAACAAATAGGCAATATACGCAATAAATGCAATAAATATAGGCAATACATGCAATAAATGCAATTCTGTAGCTTACCTTAGCTTTCCCCTTCTTTATCCTCCTAAGAATATAGTTTTATTTGGACTAGCTTGTCTTCTGCAAGAGATCACTGGCAAGAGATCCCACAAACCCTCACCGTTCTTCTTGACCACGGAAAATGAAATTAAAACTGCTGAGTGGCACCCAGGCCTGTGTGGATTTGACACTGCAATGGGAGCACTCTTTCAAACGTAGCTCCGGGCTACGGTCTTACAATGTCCATGTGTGCTGATGTAGGATAAATGAAATGTTTGTAGGGAACTGGTATTCCATGAAATTTTTAAAATAATGATCAAAACTTAGGTTTCAGTTTTGCACTCATTTTTTTGAAGTCACATCATGTAAGATACTAATTCTAGCTTTTTTTTTTTTCTTTTTTTTTTTTAAAGGGTCACAGTTTGGATAAAAATCAGTCACTCATCTAACTGGGCAGCTGTCACATATTTACATATACATATATGACTGGATTTGCATCAGCAATTGACAATACACAAAACAGCCAGGAATAACTTACTGAGCAGTGTTGTCTTAGATTTCACAGCGGACAGTGACTGTACACGCCTGCGTTTTTCAGATCTCAAGACCTTTGTGGCGAGTCTGGTTTTTAGAGTGGAGCTGCTCAGTACCTTTTGCAAAACTCATATGGCATTTCCGACTAGGAACCTGCTGGGGAAGTATTATAACCATCAGTCTCTCTGGAAAACTTGAGACAGAAGTAGATGTGCAAGGTTAAGCATCTTACTTCATGCACATCTCAAAGGGAAACTTTCACGTTACATCCTGTAGCCTTAATACCACAGTTATTTGCCCACTCAGAAGCAGTCTTCTTCCTCCATTTCCAGCTTTCACACAAACATGTGCAGCAGCGTAATGAATGTCGCACATAAGTTCCAAACAAGCAAATCATTAATTAGTGAAGAACCCTCCAAACCTCACACCAACATAAACAAATGTGGGTCTCCCCATGTTATGCGTGCATCCTTCAGTAACAACCCAGCTGCTCCGTGCTTTCACTTGACCATCTCCATTTGGGATACGGAGTCGCCCCTGGGGTCCTTGACTGCACCCAGTGTGGGACAGCCTCTCCTGGTAAAACCCTCGACACTGAAAAAGGCTCAAAACAAAACCCCTTTGACTAACAACTACGTCGTGATGAGTGGCTAGTACTTGCATCTAGGAAGCCGCGCTGTCAGCCAGTGTTGTCATCTTAAATACAACTGCATTCAAATTATTTGCTTATCAACTTTAATACTTAATCCAAACAGACTGGATGGATGGCAGCTTCCAAAACATATTGATGTTACAAGGCAAAGGTGACAGAAGGACTACCTCCATGTAGAAAAACTGAATCTGTCTGAATTCAGAAACTCAACAGGAAGAAAGTGCCCTTTTAATAGGACTCCTTGAATACTACACTTTGGTTCTCTAGAAATGGGGCATTTTGTTCCGTAATTACATTTTTCCTCAAACAGCAAACTAGGGCACTGTTTTCCTATTGACAGATCTTTTTGCTGTTTGCAGTGATAAATTTTCTGCTTTTTTTTTTTTTTTAGTATTTGGGATTCTGCTAAAGTGGGATCTTCTGCACTTCACGGTGACGTTCCTGAAATAACTTTGAAGAAGAAATAATGAGCCTCCCCTTACTTTACAGGTTCTCTAATACAATGTAAGCAGCTTTACAAGGCTTAGCTAGTCTCTGCTGACCTAACTGCATATTTCACTCCTACAATAAACTAAAATAAGCAGCCTGCTTCCACAACAATTGACTAATTAGCATAGTGATTTTGTTAAGTCTTATTAAAAAAAGAAAAAAATCTTAGTCTTTCAAAAATCAGACATATCAAGTAACAGTGGATGAGATTACTAGAAAGAGAGACAGACATCATTTCAGTAAGTAAATCAATGTTGTGCTAAGGTTGTTGTGTGGGGTTCGGGTTTTTTTGTTGTTTTTGTTTTTTTTAATTTGCAGCAATTTAGGGTTTGTTTTTTTCTTTGCCTCTGATTCATTTTCTCAAGAGCAGACACTGTGTTCAAATCCCTGCTGGCTGCTGTGTTTGACCGCTCGCCAAGCAGCGCTACGGTGTTTATACGGGATCTGTCTGCTACTGAGTCACTGCGTCCCTGCAGAGAGCAGGAGGTCACTTGCTGCTAGATCAGAGCACCAGTGGGGACGGCCCGGGACTGTGGCAACGTCTTTCACATAGAGACAGGCTCCTCTCCTCTGCCTGCCATAAGCTTTCCTGCCTTTGCTCCAGAAAAGGCCCATAATGGGCTTTTTATTAACAGACATATTTAGATAAGCTTGCAGAATTTACTGTCTGAACCACCTATGTCTCTTGCACTGTGTGAAAGGGATGCATACACTGCATACAGACACTGTATATATACTGATATCGGGAAGTACTGGGACGAGAAGGTGTTTAATTGGAAAAAAACCCAAAATTATTTTCTCAGACTCAGCTCATTACTCCTGTGATGGCAGACAGCATTCAGACATGATGCCCTCGGCTTACTTCTTTTATGTTGGCCCACAAAGGAATCAGCAAATATGCCTTTAAATTCCTATCTTTAAACTTCAGAACTGGTGCCTTATGGAAAAGAAACTAGGAAGCACTCAATTCAGTTCAAGCTATCAGGCAGAAAATGGCATGCTGATGCAAACTTACTTCACAAAGGTTTAATCATTTTCTTTTCAAGGATTCAGTTCTATCTTATCTGAAAATTTGGTTTCTGAAACCCAAGTGGCAGCTCTGAGGAGCAGTATTTGGTCAAAAACATGTCATCCTTTAGCTTTACCCACTGCCATCACTTTTTGCTTTCAGAAAAAAAAAATCGTTTGATATCCATAACCAAAGCTCAACGGACACAGTATTTTTCGATTCCTCATTTTCAGAGCTTCACCTTATGGCTGATTAATTTGGGCAAAGGTATAAGCAAATGAACATGACAATCCAGTGGGGAAACACAGGGTGATGGTATCCATAAGTATTGCTAAAACCATAGCATGTAATAAAACTACACAGGTAACACATTAAACATACACTTAAGCTGATCCCATGAACGACAGTGAGTAAGAGCAAAAAGAGAGATGCAGCTTGCCTCCAGCAGCTGTTTATGTGGCAACGAGCCTTATCTCCCAGAGATGCCACCATCAACACTGATAACACATAAAACGCTATGAATGAAAAACTATATGGCAGTTAGATTAACATGATTTTTTTACCTCGTGTCATTCAAGAAATTCCAGAAACTCGACATTAGAGGGACTTACAAGAATACATGCTTTTTCTAAAGATGTGACCATTTCAAGAAGAACTGACGGGAAACACTTCTGAAAAGGGTTCTTCCAAGGTGCCAAAACATTTTACAGTGCTCTCATTATGTAGCTTTCCACGTGTTTACTAAACTGATTGTTGTGTGTATATATTAGAGTGATCAAGACAACATTTCAAGTTCAAAAACAGTCATTTACTCACAGCTTAAAGGCCAGAAGGGACCACCATCTAATCTGACCTGACTATCTCAAGTCCTCACATTTACTCTAGGAACTCCTACACTGAGCTCAAGAAGCTGGGTTTGGCTAAGGCATATCTTCTAGGGAGACATCTGCTCTTGAGAGGAAGAAATCCAGTGATATGAATGCACCAATTCCCTTACTAATTTGCTCCAATGCATAATCAGACTTATTACTAGTCACAATTGTTGTGCATAGGAATTCACCTCTCGGGCACAGACCCTGTTCAGCCTCCCTTTTCAAGAGCTCTTTGGTGTTCACTATTTTTTTTTCCTTTCTGGTACTAACATGCTGATTTTGGATAAAATCACCAGATAAACGCTTAAATTTTTCCTCAGAGGGCATCTTCAGTGGTCCTTGAATCATCTGCGAGCTCTTTCACAACTTCTCCAATCTTGCCAATAACATTGTCAATGCTAGAAATTCGCATGATATTTTTTTTCAATATCCAAAACAATCTTTTGCCTTTCTTCCACGTTTGCCTCTTTGGATATTGACTTGAGCATGTTCCGTGGAAGGAAAAACCTAACCTGCCTAAAATAGTAACATCCAATGCACAGGCACATCCTCAAAAAAAGCTCTTTGAAATCACAGGACCTCCAAGCACCCCTGTATGTACCATTAAAGCCCACAAACACTGGATGTGTGTCCTTGTTTTCTCTGCAAGGCACTTTACCAAAGATGAAAAACATGAAGAAAAGCTGCAATTTCTTCCTTCTTGGCTATAACAAACAAATACCAAAGCACTCACCTCCGGAGCGACACAAGACAAACTGAATAAACGGTTAAGCTACCCAGAAATGTTTGACTGAAGGTCATTCTCAGCCCTTGGGAAGAAATATCAAAGATGAAAAACTTAGGATGGCTACAACTAAAAGCACAGCCTAAGACCTTAACCACCACCTCATCAGAAGCAAGCACCAAGGCCCAGAAGGGCTCCAAACAAACTGCACCTCAGCCCCTGCTTAACACGTCTTTTACATATCCTTCTCGGGGTAAGATGGCTGAAGAATCAAAGGAAATGCTGTGCAAACTCACTATGCAATTTTGAGGTGAAATTTTAATTGCACAAAAATAAAGGCCTTTGGTTTCATCATTACAAAACCAATTTTATCTTTGTCCTCTTGAACGTTTGAATTGCTCTTGATTACGCAAGTGAACACATCACCCAGTTGTGCAAGTTCCAGCAAGGTGACATTTATTCAGCAAATATATGTAAGAAACTGAACTTCTAAAATGTTAGATGTATAAATGTAATTGTTTGCTTTCCTGTAATTATTCTAGGCTGCAATTTAAATACCATCCCTCCAATACAACTATGTAAAAAAATGCATTCTGCACCACGCACATCGCTTTGAAAGGCACACTTTTCTGTAGCTGTGGATATATCACCAATCCAATCTCGTATTTCGTGTTGGATGATCATGAAACACTTTTTAATGAAAATTTATGGGGCAGAAGCAACGTGGCACTTCACACAGAAACTTCTAAGCCCAACCACAGTATCTTCACCCACATATCTCAATAATAGCCAGAAGAATCACCAGCCAAATAAAAAGAAAAAAAATTGATTCTGAGTTAGAACATGGCATTTATTGTTCTTTCCTTTTCTGGGGCTTACAAAGCAGTAATCCCCCTGCTGTGTTATTTCATTGTTTCGCCATAAAAATTGCCTTTCAGAAGTTTACATGTATGCATCCATCCATACATATGTCACAGCTACATATGCTGAATAATTCAGATGAATAATCCAGCAAATATTACAAAAACCTATAGTTTTTAATTGCAGACTTACAGGTGGACTTAGAGAACCATGCAGTGAAATTCCTCTATCAGATACTTCAGAGTTAGTGCATCTCTGAGGCCAAATGAAAGTACGATGCAATTCTGAGATCTTCATCAGTGATAAAACTTACCAGTGCCACCTTGAATAGAGTTTGATGGCATTTAAACCTGCCTTTGGTCTCACTTCTTTTCAGTCAAGAAAATGGACATAACAAGTAGTTGCCAAAAGAAAGCCAAGACTGATGTTCACCTGCTGCTCTGCTTTGGTTACTGCTATTAATTATGCACAAATTCCTTGAACTTTCAAGGGTTTATGCATATCTTCATGTCCTAGTTTCATTTCACTGGCACTTATTAAACTTTCAAAGGACATGCCTGCCTCAGGTGGTCTTTTCTTCTTCTGAGCTACATCATTACTACTGCAACGCGGCAAAAAACAGGGAGCCCCAAGGCAAGCAGAGCAGCTCATCCCACATTGCTCAGAGGATTATACATGATAGTGTTTATTTGTGCAACACACACAACATCCTGTATGACCAAAGGGTTGGGGCAGGCAGCTTGGGTTCCCCAACCACGCAGTGTGACTACCTGCAGCCAGCACGAGCCATAGTCACGCTGATCCTCCTCTGGGAATGCCTGCAAGGAGGATGGTGCTCAGCCTGCACCGCCCCACCTCCTTCCCGCGGATGGCAAGATGGGCACAATCTCTCTGCAACTCCTCTTGTGTAACTGAGGGCTGAATCCAGCCCTTAGTATTTTTAGATAGCAAACAGAGCTGAAATACCTTTCATTACACCAGGCGGGTTGCCTGAATCAGTTCCAAGCAGGTGTGTGTGTGGGGGCATCATGTGAAGTCAATCAACACACCTCACACAACCAAGGGTGCAATTAAGGGGGAAATTCCCAAATGGCTCAGCCCACAGTTTTGCACAGGAAACGCAATGGAAATAAAGCACCGCGTTTCTTCTCTAATTGTTTCCTGTTTACATGAAACCCAGCATTGATGGGACCCTATAAAGGCAAACACTGTAATTGCTAAGTGCTGCCCAGGTTAATCAGATCTGCAAAGAGAGGTCCAGACTATGCCTCAAAGACTGTCCTCTTCTCTTTCAAGTTCTCTCTGTCCTGGACTCCGAGGAAGAGGTTTCAATATACAAGGCCCTTTTCTACTGACCATTAAGCACGTTTAGGTTTAGCCAGCTTTACACCTGGGAGTTATGAGGAGTGATCCAAACAGATTGGACAGAATACAGCAAATTACTCCTGGCCTGGCAGCAAACGGCAGCTTGAAGTCCCTTCCAAAGAAGCTCATTTTCTAAGATGTTGACCAGGAAGTTTTGGTGATACTTTATTCCTGGACTCATTTTTCAGTCTTCCTGCTTATTTCCCAGCTATTTTAACTGCCTAAACAATATTGAATTGAATTAAATCTAATCTAGAAATATGTAACCATCCTAACAACAATTAAAAAGGACAGAGCCAGCCGATTAATACATTAAAATCTTTTAAAATTACTTCAAAATTTGCCTGTTGTGAAAACTGCAATTGACCCTAAAAACGTCACAAACCTGTGAGTCTTCTCTCCCCACACAGACACTGAAGCGCAGAGGACGACAGATGGATCTCTGCGCAGTTCTGCAGGCATGGGACTGGGGAAAGAGCATCCAGCATCTACATGAGTTTACGGTTGGGTTTGTCCATTGTTCTTCTACTGATGGACAGTAAAGAGCAGTGTTATTGTAATTCCGTATTGGGTACTTCAGCCTGGTCACACCAACCTGTGCAGGTTACTGCATCACCTGTTGTTACTGAGGAATAGCTTATGTAAAAGCTAAAATATGATTTTATCACCTTCTAAAAGGTTACCATTTAAATACAGAGCTAAGTCTGTCCCCACACTTGACTCTCAGGCGAAGTCTCATGCAGAGCATCCAGAATCCGACATGTCATGTGTTGAAGTTTCAATGCTCTCAGGGGCTTGGCTACCTGATTTTATCCTATTCAATCCACAGGAAAACCTTTACTTTGGGAAGAGAGTACTGCATCTGTATTTGGTCTGCTATGTCTATTGTATGGTTAGGACAGCTACTATGGTCCCATCCCTGGAGAACAAAAAGAAGACGTACTAAATAAGAGAAAAAAGCCTTGGTGTCTGAAGTAAAATGATTATTTTATAACTGAACAGTAATTGTATTCGAGATTAGCTATTAGTAGAGAAAGTACTACTATACCCACAGAATAACCTAAAGACAATGGTGATCTTTCTTTGGAGAGCTTTTTCTGCAAGGTGAGAACATTCCACATCTCATTAAAACTGGAAATGGTCTTGTGTTTTTTGCTTCTGGACGTCTGTACTTTATGCTTCACTTCCTACTTATTTGACTTAAAACTTGGTTCGGACCTCTGAATCTACCTGCAGAAAAGCATTAAAGTGAAATGCTGAAAACTTTGCCTCTATATTCCAGCCCACATTGCTACAATGGCACAGGTTTAAGAATTGTTTTAAGCTCTCCCAAATTAACCTCTGATCTGACTTAGGATGGTTACCCAAGTAACACCAAAAATATACTGTCCTAACGTATTGTTGGAGAAGTTACAGAATAAAATTATATAGAAAAGAACAGTAACAGCAGCAGTTCTACATTTCATTTGGAAAACGTAACCCCAAAAGGTTTGAAACCTTTTCTGAATTCAGTGAAATGAACTTATCTGAACTTTAAAATCTACAGCACGTTGGGATTTTAGATCTAATTCACATGCATCAAAGATTTTCAATATTCAAAAACTCTAACATAGTTGAAACCTGGGCCTGAATCTTTCATTTTGTGCATGTAGATTTGCTGGATCTTCCTCCCGAGGTGAACTGGAAGCAGCTCCCAGAAGTCAGAGAAAGGGTACCACCTCCCACAGGAGCACAGTTCAGGTCTCTGGTATCGAATAAAATGTGATGCTGTAAAACACAGAGTACACACAATGCATAGCAAAGCGGAAACGGGGGTTTATCCCTATGTGTCAGTGACCATGGGTGAGGTAAGCCTCTACAACGCAACGCTCGTTATATTTGCTTTTGAGCAGTGCCATAAAATTGAGACACTGCATGGTGCTACTCAAGGACAGTACTATTTTGTACTCAAGGGTGATAAAACCAATGTTTGTCGTTAGTGTGACTGCAGCCTACTGGATAATGCACTAACCTTTGGTGAGGGGTCCAAATACATACATAGTTATTTACCTAACCTGGGTTAGAAATAGAATACCATTTAAATACATTTCAATGTCTGCTGGGATAAGCTATTTCACAAAGCAGTAACCTAATGGCACAGCTGAACACCTCTCTCCACAAAGCCCTGAGCACTTTACAGAAGCATTTATTGCTTTTGTTTACAAGCCAAAGACCAAAAGATGTTTTAAGCTAAACAGATAATAACCTGACAAAGGTGAGGAGCAAGCCAAGAAAGTCATATGGATGGAGCACCGACACCAGAAACCAAAGACTTCAGTTTTGGTTAGACAGGTTTCATCATATACGCCTTGACCACTGAATTTAACTAGCGCTTCATGAACTAATAAATCGCCAAGAAGAATTTACAGGCATACTAATTATGGTATATTGGTAAAAAACCAAAATTGTGTTAATATTTGCAGAAGAACAGGTTTAGTACAACTTTGGCAAAAACTGCACAGATCTGATGGAAAATACTCAAACCGGTGCTTCCACTCGGTGCAAGCGTATTTTGTCAGAGGTTGGGAAGAGTTAATGAACAAAATCTGTCATGTGCAAGTACCTGCAATATGACTGCAATACATCTGTGGAGTATCCACACCGGCATCTCTTTAGACAAGCAGATTTAAACAGAGACTGAGAGGTATTTACTCATAAATCAGTCAAATATGTAAATCCCAGGATTTGCACACATTACCTTACATTATTAGATGATGAAAGCTGATCCGAGGAAGGTCAGCAGGCATTTAGTGCCAACGTACACTTAAGAAAACAAGAGACAGAAAAACTTGACAAAATATTTAGGAAAATCGCATAAGGATTATCTCTGTAAGAGAATCAAGTCTTTATATGGCTTTGAATCTCTTCTCTTTCTAAGTTAGCATTCTTTTACAGCTGCTCATGGTAAAGAAGAAAACTTGTCCTACGGCATTAGTGGAAGCTTTGCCTCAGCAAAGCATGGCAGGGCTGGGTTTGCTTCCTGAAACACAATAGCAAAAACGTAGCAGCCACAGGTAGAGACTTAAAAGCTCCTTTTGTACATGTTTCTGATACCAACCACAAAAGGTAACCCTCCAAAGAGATGAACAATCAGTTGAAAGATGCTCTCTGATTGTTTAGCTGCAGTGATACGCCTGTAATTCTGAATAAACCAGGAAATCGTGAATAATCTTTACTTTAAAGATGAAACACTGATTTTATTTTTTAAATAAAGCAGATGTACTTGTAATGTGCATTTAGACTAAAACCTGACTTACAAGATCAAAATGCCTGAATCCTGGAGTACCACCAAATCCTAGCTAGATTAATTTTTAATCACTGCAAATCAGGATAGAAATTGCCAGCTAGCAGAGGGCAGATTAAACGTTAATGTAGTCCAGAAACTTTGAAACTTAAAATTGAATTGCTGGAGAAGCACTCTTATGCCAAAAGAAAAGACGTTCAAACAGAAGAGAAAGAAGCGGTGGCTGATATTTATCCTGTTGTGCTGTAACCAGCAGGATGTTTGTCCCCAGGAATCTGAAGAGGGCTGGAAGCATCCTGAGCCAGGCTTCACTTCACTGAACAAGGTCGTATGGTCTGTTGGGCAGCTTCTCAGACCTCCTTGGCTGGCACAATGTTTTATGCCTCATTTGAACCAAACCAAATCTGTTTCTGTCTCTCTCCACCAGCCTTCCACCCAGTGCCTCCGCCTGGCAGACGCATATAGGCACCCTTTTCAAAGTCAGACAGTGATGCTGCTTACAACTACAGCATCAGGCTCCCTTCTGCAGATGATTTCAAAATTTTAGTCCAAATGCAGAGCTGAAGTTTACGCTGGTTAACAACAGCAGAAAGAAATCCATCCAAGTATCTGGGAAATAACAAGTACTCTCTTTCAGAGAGCTGCCAAGTCTGAAGCTTTAAAAAGTATCTACGTACCATGTAGGCCAATAAGTACTACTGGATTAAACATGAATGCTAAAGGTCTATTAAAGTCATTAAAATTAACTTAGCAACTTAGACTTAATAACTTCTAACTGCATTAAGATGTCTCAACATGCTTGTAAAATAAACAGCTGGAAAATCTGGCCTAACTATCCATATAACTAATATATGGATATTTCCTTGACTCTGCACGTAGCCCAAAGCATCTTCCCAGAGGTACAAATCTCTTCCCTTATCTTAAAAAGCCAAGTGGCCAGCTTTGGGCCAGGGAGGTGATACAGCATGAAGCTGTCGGGCCAGCAGTTTGGGGGCCAACCAGGGTGGGAGCAGGCTTACGGTTTCCAGCCCACAAGGGCACTCTGGTAAGGCAACAAAGTCTCCTCCTCGACTCTCTAAAAGAGGGGATTTGAAAGTTGGGTGGCAAAGTCCTGATTTCCATTTTAAACTTTGCACTGAAGCAGCTATTCATCCCAGAAATTCATCATGCAGCTGCACAAGGGGACATAAAAATGTTACCGGGAGCAGGTGCTGCAGTCTGAAGGTGGAGAAGAGGAGTTCTGCTCCAGTACCACTGCTCACACCGTCCTGTGACGAGTGCCATGCTGAAGAAAAAGCTTATTGCTCACCTTAGGTGACAGAAATGAAGAAATACTTTAGTAGGGCAGACCTCACCAGAGTATGTGCTACCACTTACTGATAAGGCATCTTTTTTAAAGCTCTTGTATTATTGTCTGTTCTGGGACTGGTTTCTGTTTACTTGGGTAAAATAAATCTAAATTTATGATTTACAAATAGATGATGCCAGATGCTCTTTGACAGTAACTATAACACAAATTCAGAGGATGCTGGGATAGAGAAGATGGACTAATTTAATGGAAAACAGCTCTGCTCATCATTTAGTCCTCACTGCATGGGTCCAAGGTGCCAGGCACTGCTTTTGAGAATCAGTAAAAATAAGTGGGGAGATTACAAGCACACACCTTCCTGATACTGTTTGCATATATATTTTGTGCAATCTACATTCAGAACCAACGACAAAAATGTAAATCCAAAAGTGAGTAAAGCTGGTCACAAGTCCTTAGTATTGCCACTGAAATGCCTGGAGGGCTTTCAGAGCGTGGTTCAAGATGCTGACAGTCATTTCCACTATGAAGAAAAAGCTAACAGGAGAGGACACCAGAGAAGCTATATGTTTAATGCCCTCCAGCATTTACAAAAGTCACAATCAAAAATGCCAAGATTTTCAAATGCAGAATTTCTGTTTGCAAATGCTAAGTATCACTGATCTCACTGAACCTGGAATACTAAACCTGCAATAAGAAATGCCATAAATACTGTTTAGCCTGAAAAAAATCAGTCGTGCCTAAGAAGAACCAAAAAGGCAGCCCTTTCCAGGTTGAAGTTTCCTAAAGCAAAGCTACTGTGCCCGGGCACTCAGAAGGGTGCCGCTGTTCAGCTGCCACCGCCGTGCGGAGCCGGCACGTGGGGGCCGTAGTTTCAACACAGGGAGGGCTTCAAAGGCACCGTTGGTGCTGGATTCTGCTTGGTGACATTGGGGAGCGCCGTCTGTCTGCTCCCAGTCTGACACAAAGCTGATGAGCTGGAAAAGGCACAGAGGGGAAAAAGCATGCTTCATTCACAGCAATGCTGCTGCAAGGTGATGCCGTGTGGTACGATCTCCTGGGAGTGTGTACGTAACACTCTTTGAACCATGAGGGAAGAAGTTGTCTGCTAATTAGTTCCCTGGTAATTGGCCATGCAATGCCATTCCTTGCATGAGGATTGCTGGGAAAACATTGGACATCCTCTGATTAAAAAAAAGAGAAAAGAGGGTTATGTGATGGCAACTTAATGAGACAGGCTTCAAATCAGCCCTTAAGCAAGCTGGACAAGAAAAATTAATGGCGATCTGTTTGGAAGAGATTGAGAAGACGAGATAGTCTGGGATACCCACAGACAAAATTTAGGAACCTGGGCTGCAAAGGGAAAAAATCTGAAGACATAATTGTCCTTGCATACTAACCTGGATCCTCAAAGATTTTAGGAGTGTCATGTAAGACCAGAGTACCACTGGTATTTGGGAAGACACGCAGGAAACGAGCTGTACCTCCAGCAGCATTGCACATCACAACAGACACCCTTTGAAGTGGCAGGAGACACAGACACTGAATGGCTCCGGGTGAAAGATCAAAGCGGGAAAGCAAGCCGGGCCGTGAGGGCGCAGGGCTGCTGCAGCTCACCCAGAGAGGAGGAGCCGGACAAGGCCCTTCCAGGAGCACCCTGTGACCAGGGCGGGTGGTAAGCAGGGCCTTTGATCACTCACAGGCCTGCTGGAAAAGCAGGACAGCAGGGCCCTGGCAGCTCCGCCATGGTCCTCGGCAACGCCACGTACGGCTCCCACCCTGAAAGTGCTTTCAGATACAGGCTGCCTGCGTCAGTGCCTTCCACAGGTGAAAGCACGAGGCTGAATTTACATCAATCGGTCAAAATAACATTGGGGGGCAGGACCTGAACAGACGGTAAGACCGAATGCGGCTGGTGGTGCAAAGTCCCGGGCAGTGTTGCTGAGGATGGCCCTGCCCCGAGAGCAGCCCTTCACAGCCCTCCCTCCCTCCCACGTCGGGGGGTTCAGGCCCCTGGATTTTGTTGCTATTATTCACTTGCGGGTGAATTATATGAACGTTTGTATCCAAATGTAGCTACCTCCCACCGCCACGGGAGCCAAACACAAACACGCTGATTATACAGTGTCTGGGGCACAGCCCTAGTAACAGAGATAAAAATCAACACATCCAGGGAACAAGAAAGAAAAAGGCAGTGCAAGAGTGAGTCAGCAAATGCAAGCAGTATGTTAGTCAGGCGAGCGTTTCTGAACGCACTGCGAGGCTGTTCCTGCCGCAGACTAAGTCACATCCCCAAGCAACTGGACGAGGGACACATCACCCCAGCGCGAGGGCCCCCTCCCTTTCGCAAGAGGGGCTCTGCATTTTCGTGCTGCTTTGGGGAAGGCTTTAAAGCAGATTTCTTCCATCGCCCCTCCCCTTAAGTCTGGGAAAGGACAAAAATCTGTGCCATGTTTAGAAAGATGGAGATGCGAGTGTGGAGATCTGCTAAGGCAGAGGACGCCAGCCGTGCTGCTGTGTCAGGTGTCACGATAAAGGCTGCAGGTTTCCAGGATTAGCCCGGTCACTTTGCAGGCCGTGAAGCGCTCCACCAAGCCCGTTTACAAACTAGCCTGTGGTCTGGCTCACCCTCCTGCCAGCCCGCATTTCTCGGCCAAGCCAGTGACTTGGTGCCTCAGAGTACGGCTGCAGTGTGCCCCCAGCAGCAGGTGGACCTGCCCCTCTGCAAGCGGCCATCGGACCACAGGGCTGAACCTCTGCAAGCGGCCATCGGACCACAGGGCTGAACCTCTCCTCTCTCGGGCCACGCAAATCACAAACGACTACACCGAGTTCATTGGACACAGCTGCAGAAAGCAGTGGGAAGAAAAAGCAAGGTACGAAGCCAGGAAGTTTTACAAAAGCCACCGGATTTCAAGTCACCAGCAAACTTATTTGCGGTTTTTCTGATCTAAATTCTGTTTTTCTGCCACTTTGAAAATGCAGACTCTAATTAACTCATATTCTTATACACTCTGGCGCCCTGAAGAGGATACTTGCTTTTGTAGATGATATTTATAAAGCAAGAGCTATTTAATACCTGCTTAACATATATCCATAACCTTCAAAATGTCTTCTATGAGTCAACACACCCTGACTCGAACTGACATTTCTTTCCCCATTCTGTTCTGTAAGGCTTTCTCCAGCACACAGCCACTACCCCAGAGCATGGCAGAAGGCAGCCTAAGCCCCTGCCCACATTAACTGGTTGAACACTGGAGACAGGTTGTTTTATTCTGGAAGAGGAGCACTTGCACAGGGAGGATTGCACATAAGCCAGTCCCTGGGAAACAAGCCCTTTTCAGTTTAATCTTCATGCTTTCTAGTGATCCCCCGCATATTACCATTTACTCCATAGTCACATCCTGCATTTACATCCTTTTCATCGGTATTCCTCCAGGAAGCCCATGGGATGGCAGCTTATTCCACCTTCAGCAGCACTCATATCTCTCTCTGAATCAAAGCTGCAGCTAATGCTAGAGCCACCTCATATGCACAAAAATCTACATCCTCTTCCCATTCAAGTCACAGGCATGTCTCCCACTGACTTGGACAAATCCCAGACGCCAGTTTTAATAGTGATGGTCCTTCTCCAGATGGGTGCCTTAGACACTCTTTGAATGAAGCAGGTTGAGCAGGATAGTCATGGGACCATACCACAGGGCATTTTCATTGCAGACAGCGAGTTCCAGTTAGAGGGATGTTTGTCTAATTCACAACTTAGAGCATTTGTCCCTGCTCGTGCAGCTAGAAGGAAACTGCTCAGACATTCTGGGCACATGAGCCACGACACCTCAGCACACATGCTCTCATGGGTACTACATACCAAAGGACACACCATCTCCACACCGTGCTGTCTCTGCAACTGCTTTCAGGAAGGCCATGCAGGCAGCCTCCGGGAAAGGTGGCTGAAGCAGTTTGATGATTTACTGCATCCATTGGTCCCCTCCGCTCTGCCGTGGGAGGTCACAGCCCCAGGAGAAGTCATGACAGGCAGCCCTGGCACAGACAGCCAGTTCACCTAACCGTAACAGTGGTCGCATCTGCGTGGCATGGGGCAAAAGTTCAGCCACGCGAAGCTACTCCAGTGCCAGCAAACCCAAGGCAACCCACCTTGACATTACACCCTTGTGCAACCCGGGTGACACGGAGGCTGTGCCTGTTGCCTCACAGGCTGGCTGACATTCAAGGGGCAGAATTTCATCCAGCAGCCAAGAAAAACAGATGATGGTACCAAGTGTCTGTCTGATGTGCTTTGGCTTACTGTACGTGCAATGGGAGGCTCTCAAAAGTGCTGGCAATCAAAGTCTTGCTTTCTTTTAATGTCATATAAGACATGGGAGCTAAGAAGACAGACCCCAGCTGAACGTCAGTGGAATTGGTCATTCTAATCTGGCAAGACTTCCAGCTGCAATGGCTTCAGACAGCTCTCAGAGCAGTCCTGGTAGCTGTGCAGATCCACCACTTCCAAGGCATCCCTCCTGTGGCTAGAAATGTTCCATTATAGAGCTTCCTGTCATTAAAGCATCTAACTCACCAAGAATGTGACTGTGGGATGCAGTCTAGACCTTAACAAAGGGCAAAAAGATACTTAAATACTGTAACTCTCCATGGTAATACCGTGAACACAAGTGTCCCTCTTTCAAGATATACAGCTGTTTTAACAACACACGAGCTACCTGAAATTCCACCAAGATTCATTCTTGAAAACTTAAACAAGGCAATGGGTCAAAGATGTCTGAAGACATATTCATATCCCCTGTAAACAGACACAACACAATCTAGTTTAATGGAAAGAGGCCTACTCTCTGCCAGCAATAAATATGGATCATAACTAAGGTCATCAGGACACAGCCTAGGAAGACAAAATGCTGGAACATAATCGTAAAAGACGACTGTAGGCAAGACACTTGTGGTCTGTCAAAAGCCTCCCGCAATTGTATATGCCATTTTAATTGAAGCAATTCAAAATTGCTCACCGTATTCACAAGAGTTCATCGAGATAAACCAAAGGACCGCCCTCAGTATCTTACATACTTTGTGTGCCTACCCTGAAGCCACCAGCATTTCATTAGGGAGGATGCTCCATGACACCACAACAGCTGAAGTCACAGGGACTGCTAAGGCACGAAGAGCATTTGCCAAGCCTGAGGTCAAAATCTGCATTGCCAGTTTTAATGCCAATACCTGATAGGTGCTAACAGATCCCTTTTTGTTATCCTAATCCATTTTTCTTCTCAATCAAGGGCACGCTACTACAGAAAGTACAGGGAGGAGCTCTGCTCGTTCAGTGCACAGTAAAAAGCTGTGGTAGCTCTTATAATTACTATTTCTCCCCAGTCTCTGGATTGCCTGTATTATCAGTCTGGTGTGTATATTTTTCTAAATGTAGACACAATCTCTTTTCTCTTTATATTCTTCTAGCATCTTTTCCAATTATTCCATTTACAGTAATGACCATTTCAAAATATGTGAATTGTCATAATCATTTTACATACCAGATGCTCCATTACACTTAGCCAACACGTACAAGTTTAGGAACTAAATTTCTTACATTGAAGCCAACAGAAGTTTTACCGTAGACTTTCTTCAGGATTTTTCCAGCTAGTAATTGCAAAGTGGCTTTTAAAAGAGAGGCCCCTTTTATACCAGCATATGATGGGGGCTGAGGAAAGCTACAAGCAAGCACTCTTCTTTTGTTATTGCCCTATTCCAGAAAGCAAGGACCACGCAACTGCATCAGGAGATGGCAGCAGGACTGCCCCAATGCAGTACTTTTTCTGTTCATCCGGAGACAGCTCAGGGCCAGGCCTGTGCCGCCCAGCTCCATCAGCCCAGCACCGGAGCACACGCCAGCTGTCTCCCACCGCACAGGCTGTTTTACGTAAGCATACAGGGCTTCCCCAGCCACCCGCACTGCCGGCTTGACTGTTCCTAAATGGGAAAAAGATATACAGAAAAGGAAAGAGGGAGGGGGAAAGGGTGATAAAAAGGAAAAATCAAATAGATATCTGGAAAAAAAATGAAAATGCATGGTGGGAGAGAAACGAAGGATGGTTGGGAGTAACTACGGTCCAATTAGCTCCCTGGAGTCTCTCTATATTCAGTGCAGAGAAGGGAGTGGTTTTAGGATGCAACTTATCTCTCTCGGCTCCCTATTTCAGGATGAGATGACTCAGACACCTTATGTAGCAGGCGTCTATGTGTGGTCAGACAAATCCCATCACCGGTGCCTGCAGGGTGCTCAAAGAACTGGATGAGTGAACAGTAATATAAACTGTCTGTAATCACCAAAGATCAGGATCACGGACATGCAAACCTCCCAAGCAGGATCAAAAGACATATGTGGAAGAATTTGGGAAAGGCATGCACTCTAACTACTATCTTTATACGGGGGTACCATTACACAAGGACCACCTCTCATGGACATCTAGAGCCAGGTTTTCAAAATGTTTCTTTCAGTAAAGTGTTCTCTTTCATTTCCTAACAAGCATGAGCTTTCCTAACAGCCTTGTGACAATCTGGCTCTAAGTGTTCCAGTAGGAATACCTGGTGTAGATCCTATCTTTCCTAATAGCCTTGTGACAGTCTGGCTCTAAGTGTTCCAATAGGAGTACCTGGTGTAGAACCTATCTTTCAAACTGAATTTTGAAATTTGTCAATGATGGAAGTACTGATGTAGGAGGGGAGCTCTTGGAAAATGCTGAAAAGCTTATGGGAAATTGTTAAAAATGAAAAAAATACATTTCAGATGTGATATTAGAATCCAGTGGACAAGGACACATTAACTGAGGATTCCTTTCAGTACCATAACATTATTTTTACCCATGGCACTTGGCTGTCTGGAGCTGTCCTCCCTCTGCTGGGACAGATGCAAAACTCGCCGCTGGGTCACAGAGACGGTGGCAAATGTAGCTGCACAGATCTGGCTCTCATAGTCCGAGCAATAATTTATCTAAACCTTTTCAAAAATAAGAATGAGTTTTGTCTGCCTGGGGTTCTACCAGTCTTAAACTGAACCCAGAAGCTCTGGGGGGCAAGACAGAGTTTTTCATACCATCCATGCACAGAGGGAATCTCGTCTAGCATCAGGCCCCCAGAAATGGTGCAGTATGTAGGATTGCTGGGCCTTTTCAGCATGAACTGCCAATCCAAGTAAGATTTAAAAATAATGGATTTAACCCCACAGTATTTACAGAGTTCTGAAACAACAAATAATGATTTGATAAAATAAACTGATGGTCTGTCTACACAGAGCCATTGCAAGAGGGAATGTCACTTCCAGACAGTTCTGGCACGACTGGTACCAAAAATAGTATTTTCTTTATCAGGCATGTGATCAAAAAAGGGCATTTAAGCACACAGAAGCAATCAGGTCAGATCAAAGGTTGAACTAGGTCAGTATCTTGTTTCAGAGAGCAGCCAACAGCAATATCTTATGAAAAAATGTAACAGGGCAATACCCTCACAAAATAACGTAAAGAAAACATTATGCATCTTGAAATACTTCTACCTGTTAAACAACTTGTTTCATCAGGGGTCTGCAATCAATCCTGTGCACTCGGCGGTTCCACGTAGCACATCCTCACAGCTTCAGCTTTTACCTAGGAAATGCAGCAAAACCACCATCGGGTTTTGCTGGGTTTGGGTCAGCTGCCTATGAGCACGGAGATGTCCCTGAACAAGGGCCAGGTCCTTGTCCACACTGTGAGAGGGGACCCAGCAACCCCCCGATGATGAGACCTTGCGGTCTAACATGTGGCGGAGCAGCTGCCAGCCCCAGAGCAAAAGTCTCCATGAAAGCGAAGGTAACTAACGAAGACAAGAGGATCTAGACATCATTGCGGTGTACAAAATAGCTTGGAGTTTTCTGCTTGGCTGTCAAGCCAAGAAGGATGAATAAACAACAACTAAGGAACTGAAATGTACCATATCCACAGAATTTCTTGCTAGTAACCAATGCCTCTTCTTGGTTGTGACCTGCAAAGACGTGGAAAAGGAGTTGGACAGCCAGCCCCTCCAGGGAGAACAAAAAGGAAGAAAATCCAGGAATTCCAGCTGCCTGGAGATTTCGTATGTTGGAAATCACAAAATTCCCATTAACGTTTACAAAGGACCTCTATTCAGCAGATGCACAACAGGAGACCTAAAGAGAAAACTCCTAATTAAAGCTAAAAGGAAAATTACATAACGAAAAAGGCAGACTTTGTAAAGATTTGTTAACAAACCCACTATATGAATGGGAGAGTGCAACAACTTTGGCATCCTGCTTTTGTTTATACTTAAGGGATTTTACTATCATCTTAAGTACCTCCTAATGGTTCAAAGTAAAAAATAAAAGAAAAAAAAAAGAAAAAGAAAACCAGACAATTTTATTAGCCAAAAGATCAGACTCCTCAATAGTATCATTCTGCTATTTTTACTGAGACGAACTTGGCCCATTGTTTCTTCCCCTTAAAACATTAGTTGACACTCCCTGGGATTGCTCTTTCCAGGTGTAGTTATACTGCTGATGGCTCAAGACATAAAAGGCAGATATTTGTCCTTAATAATGCTACTGACGAACCTTAAGTTTTATGTCCAGGGGTTACTGAGGCCATCAGATATCAAAAACAATACATTCAATTTCAGAATCTCATAATCATGGGTGATGTCCAATTCATTTTTCACTCAGTTTGCAGGCTTCATATGCTGAAACTAATTACCAACAAATTTTTAAAATTCTGTTTAGAAGTTATCATCAGAAGATGTTGAATAGTCTAAAGTTTTATTGGACTATTTGAAGGACAGCTCCTTCCATAAATTTGCAATTAAGAATGGTCTGGACTTTTGCAGTTTAATCCCGAGATACCACCAATAAACCGCCTTGCCTCCGATATTACAGCAGCTCTTCTTACTCCTCAGTTACCACAATCAAAGAGGCAAACTTTGCCCCACACCCTCACCAAGAATAAAGCGCTAGTACAAGCGTAAAGGTGCACAGTAATACTGTAAGACCATTATGTTTTCCATACTGTTTTAACATAGTTACTTATACGGGTCTTAGCACCTCATGATCACCTTTGTGACACGGTAAAAAAACAACTTTGAATATCCCAAGAAAGGAATCGTTCCCCATTTTACAGCTGAGGAACTGAGGCACAAAGAGCAATTTTCAGAGATGACACAGGTCCCTGATTTCCATTGAAATCGTGGGAATCAGGCACTTTCCGAAGAACTGTGCCTCACTGACGGATACCCGATGGGTACAAGATGGCTATGGCTGCATTCAGTTTGAAGTCAGGCTCCCCACGTCCTCAGACATGTATCGATCATCATTCGCCTGCACGCTGTGTAGCGCATAAACCACTACATGTACTCTGCAAAGCCCCAAGTCGCTCTCTTCTTCCCCACTCAATACCAGCTCTTCCCACAGAAGGTCAAGGACTGCTCAGCAGATGCAAGATCTGCCCATCATTTCATGGCATGTCTGCTCTGCAGGATCTCGGTCCCTTCTCTAGCCAAACTGAGGTCATGTTGGTTTTGGAGTCCTTCCACCTTGCTCCTGGTCCATAATAAGACTCGTGGCAATCAAAGGGCAAGATGTCCTCACAAAAGTCAACAAGACTTGCAACTGAAGGTTTGCAATGGACCACACAGTACAAGGCACACAGCGAAAAACAGTATCAGGTACAGTTGCTACTTTGGATCTGAAAGCAGTAACAACCACAGTGGCAAACCCTACACATGAAGTGACACAACCTTCTCCTTGAATTAGCCTGGGTGCAATCACAGCCCTGCTGTGTCCCATTCTTCTGCCGGCTTGCATAACAGTGTCCCTGCAGAGCACCCCACCGGGCAGCACTGGCCTCCCCCAGCAAACCCAGCCCCAGAAGATGTGACACTGTGACACAAACAGGAACAGTATGGCTTGTAGTAGCAGCAGTTCTGGGACACTTTGGTCAGGGACGGGGCAGCACCGTGCTAGGTGCTGTGGAGACACAGAGTAAACGCAAAACCCTTCTACTCCAACCCAGGACAAGACTCAAGTGGGCTGAAAAAACAGTTGGCAAGGAAAAAAAGCATTGGGTAGCAGTACGCGGTGATGTGGTTACACAAATAGCTCGCATGTTGATATAGTCTGAGTCAGTGAAAAGTTTATTTTACATTTTAGCCGATGCTAATTTACATTTAAAAATAATATGTTTTAACCTCTGTCTGTTTTCATTAAAAGAAAAAGCATCTAAACTCGCTCTTGATTAAGCTTTCCAAAAAGTGTTTTATGTCATCTTGCCTTGTGCAGTCCCAGTAGACCCTGTACTACAAAATCATTCTCAAAGCTACGGAAAGCTCCATAAACACTAATAAAAGTTTACCCTTGAAGCAAAAAAAGAAACCCCAGCTCTGTACACTCCAACGTCTCCAGCTGTGTACTGACAACGCCTTTGCAGATAAGGGTCTCTGCATTCCCCATCAGGCTGTCCCCCCTCCCCGGACCCCCAGTCGCAGCAGGGGTACCAGCCTGCCAGTGCTAGCACAGTGAGGAAGGCAGAAATACTACTGACTTTCCCTTACACATTTTTCCCCCTTTTTATCTCAAAATTTATCGCTAGGAATTAGCAGATCAAAGTCAGCTAAAAAGGGCTTGGACTAGATTCTTGAGCAAGGGGCAGAGACTGCACAATGACATAAAGGAAGAAAAAAGTACAAATATTCCTTTTATTCCCAGTACCACTACAGATGGCTGTGGAGAGGAGACCGACGGCAAACGCAGAGCATAAATTTGAGAGTTAAATACTCAGCCAGACCTTTCTCTGCTGAGACCAATGGGAACGTGACCGCATTTGACTTTTTAAGGAGCAGTAGATGTACTGGCCATGAATGCTCACTGCATTTTCAGCAGGGGGGGTCAGGGAAAAGGCCAGTTGTGTTAGATGTTGCAGAAAATGGAGTAATCGAGACCCCTAATCACGTAGTGAGTTACATGCAGCAATCTCCTGCTTATCCTGAGCCCTTCTAAAAGGCAACATCTACCAGCACGGAGTTCATTAAAAGACCAGGATATAACGAATTATTGTAGTGTGTCTACAGTGCTTCTCTTACCAGATTATGGACAACCAGACTGCGCCCATTTGAGGGAGGAGGAGAACATGGAAGCTGTACCCACATAAATTTCACTCACTGCTTTAAAGAAGAAAGTTTTTAAAGACTTCTAGGTTGCAAGGGACACAGACACGTAGTGTTTGTCTTAGAAAAACTAGCAGGAGGAAAAAACGCACCAACCTAAATCACTGTGGCTCATCATCAAGGTATGACTAAAAACTGGCAATTGGGAAAGGAATGCCACTGAGGTGCCTAGGAAGAGCCCAGAAGCGTGTGCAACCTGACAGCAAAACAGCCAACAGCAACTCACGTGCCGTCGTACAAACTGCTGTCTTCTCAACATGAGGCAATGACCTTGGCCAAAGATGTGCTTCACGCTCAGGCTGCCTTCACCCAGGGTGCAGAAGAGCCTGTGGAAGTTGATTTCAGATTGCACTTTTGCCACGACTGATCAAGTAGAGATGCTACCACGTAACCCAAAAGACAATCTGCCTTGTGCCACCCCAACAGCCCTAACACCGCATCCTTGCGAAGCTACGGCTTGGCAGACTGGAAAGTTGGACGAGCACGCAGGGTGCCTCCTCCCACAGACTCTGCGTGGATTTAACCAGTGAAGGATAAAGGTCTGTCTGTCTGCCTTTACATGGGTGCCTGCATAGACAAAGTAGCAGAAATAGCCACAGAGGTGAAAATCCCATCTTCCAGTGGAAAAGTTCCCTGCGATTCAACAGAGCCAGGGTGTTGAGAAGGAAGGAGATAGCTGGGCATTCTGCACCCCAGTCCCAGGGGAAATCAGCTTCTTCCCATCATTCCTTTGCCCATCCACAAAAAGCACTGACGCCGGGGCTTCCTGCCACCACTTGCTCCTCAGCTTGTGCTTGCACAAACAGCCCTCTGCTTTCACAGCATATGCCTAGTTGGGGACATGAGTTACTTTTTCAAAAGTGCCAAAATAATTCAGCATCCTACATCTCATCCCAAACCAAAATGCTCCTGAATGTCCATATTCACTTTTGAAAATGACGGCAAGCTCCTAAATTACTTCTTGCTCCATTCTTACAAGTTTATTATTCCCACAAGCACATGGTGTTTCACGAAGTAGAAGAGTTGTCTTCACTCTCAGACAATTAAATATTAATGAAGCAACATAATAAGAGATGTGGTCATGCTCTAGGCATAGGGTGAGCAGAAGGCCAGTGCCTATGGTCCAGTGGCAGCCTGAATCACAGAATCACACAGAATCACAGGGGTCGGAAGGGACCTCTGGAGACACTGATGTATTTATCTTTAGGATGACATTTTTGTGCCACCTTTTTTTTTTTTCCAAGCACACATACAGACAGAAAATACCCAAACTCTGAAAGGACATGAACTGCTATTCCCCATAGACTCCATCCTTGTATTTTCAACTAGCCAAAACTCTGTGACACTCCAGGACATGGGCCTTTTGCTCAGAAAGGCCTGCGGGATGGAGGAAAGGCAAAGGAGCTGGTATCCTCTAATATCTGCAGCACCAAAGCCGCCGTGCACTGGTGGCCCTGTCAGCTTTATGGCCAGTTTGCCCAAGAGAGCAGCAAAAAGCCCCTCTGGGGGATGAAATGTGGAGGTAGGCTAAATTCTTGGGCTGACTGAATTTTGCTCAAGTAAAACAGTCTTTCTGTGGTAAAGAGCAATTCACACATCTTCCCTTTGAGTCCGTGCTGCGGCACAGACAGAAGGACAGGGTGACTGCAGCATCCCCTCCACATCCTTCACTGGCATTCAGCAGGAGCTCGGGGGGGGGGGCGAGGGGGGAGTGGAAAGAAAAGAAGTCATTTACATCAGTTTTTGGCTGCCACACACGTATGCCTGGAGAGATAGGCACACAGCCTCTCACTCTTGATTTCTGTATGAGGTAAGAGCTGCTTAAGTGGATGAGGGAAGCTTGTTCTGCATTTAGGAAGCAAACCTGTCTAGGACGACGGTGCTTGTGTGAATTATTAAAAGGCAAGCGCATTTTCAAATCCAAGTTAGTTGACCCTCTGCTCTTCCACGTCTGTCTCCAGTTTTGACCAGAAAGAGAATTACAAAGGATAAATTTCTCTCAGGATCAGCTGCACTTTCTGTCTCTCGCCACATAAAACTTCCAGGTAACAAAAGGTTAAAAATAACTTCCTGCACCAGGATGTTTTTTCAAATATACAAACATTTATAGTCATCTGAGTTTTACAAAGTTAATTTCAGAGTCCAGTTTGAGTTGCCAGTGCCCCTTAAAGCCAAAAAATGCCCAGCTGCCCTTATGCGCTTCTCTCGTCACTGAAAGCTCATTAAGGAAAACGGTCACTGTCTGCAGCAGAGCCCCACAGCATCTCTGGGGAGTAACCAGCTCCACTTTCATCCTGCTCGTCCTCCTCCGCTCCGACTTGGCTCCCGCTATTACCTGCCGGCTGCCAAGGGTTAAACCTTGGCTTTCAGGGAGAAAAACAGGAGAGGAAATAGCCAGGAGAGGCAAAAGAGAGGGAATGAGGGGAGCCTGCGAGGGCAGCAGCCGGCAGGAGGCTGGCGGTGGCAGGGGCAGGGATGGCCGGGGCTCTGCAGCAGCCCGCGGAGCAGCAGAGGAAAAGTTTCTGTGATTTTAGGCAAGCCCTCGCGTGACGTCATCTCGCCCAGATAATCTCGGCGCAGTCAGCACAGGCCTCCTGCCTCCCCATTGGAGAGCCCCTCGTCAGCAGACATCTGAAGATAATTATTATTGGCCAGACAATTATAACAGGAACAACTGTCACTTCGTGCTGATGCCCGAACCTGGTGCTCTGCAGCACGATGGAGAAGGACCCCGGCGGTCACCGCTCCGTCCATGCGCTTTTGCTTTCCTAAGCACCAGCCGGTTTTTGCTACCTCAGCGGCTGCAGCTGGGAATCGGGATCTCAGCGCTGTGACCCTTTTTGCTGTACATCTGACTGAACTGCGAATTTTCTGCAAAAATGGTAATGTATTTATTCCCAAGAAATAAAGAGCTGCATTGATTCTCACGCAGCAGTTTAAAGAAAAAAAAAAAAAATCCTCTGCAGATTATATTTACTTCATCCCTTTTCCCTCTTTGAAGGAGTTTGGGAGGAGGTGCTGGGAGAGTTTGATTTGAGGGATCATTTTAAGCCATTATTTTAATAAACATTTGACTTAATCCTGATCTTACTGAAATCAAACCTCCCGCGGTCCAAGCACGATAAGATCACAGCAATACTGTATCTTATCTCAAAAGCTACCTACCTGATGGCACTATACGTAATGTACATCAACAAGAGCTTTCCCGCAACACGAGAGTAAACGGACCTGTTAGTCCTTTATAACCTCCCCAAAATGTGTCGTTGCTTGTTTAGGGCAGACAACTAATTGGTGGCTCTCGCCCTCGGAGACCAGCAGCCTGCAGGTCTGCCTTTGCAGCCTGCAACCTCGCTCTGCTGGTCATGCCCCCCTGCAGGAGCACCAGCCAGTCTGGGGGCTACACCATAAGGGCGTGCATACACATAAAGCCAAGCATTCAGGGAGCCATGAAACCCATCGGCTTCTAAGTATCAGGGAACAGACTATTCATTTTTCCTCTGTGTCAAAACAGTAGCCTCTTTACAGCACTGCTGATCTAGGCCCAGGCTCTAAAGAGGTCCCAGCGCGATGCCCATTGCAGGATGGGTGCCTCCCTAAAGCGAAGCAGGAACATCTGGAATGGAGCACGGAGGACCTCGCTCACTGCCATGAGACCAGTTCACCATCAGATGGGTTCCATTCATGCCAGCCTCAGAGGGGTGATTTCCAGGGGCAGATGGCAGTAAGGAAACAAACCCTACGATGGGGGGTACTGAAGAAAAGCCTGGGTGCCAGCGATCAGTGACTGCAGAGAACACGCACTTGCCCCAGGGAGTGATGAAGCTTGGAGCAGGCTCGGAGGACAGAGGCAAAGGAGGGGCGAGCCTTGGCTGAACAGAACCAGCCATTTCATCCCTTGCATCATGATCTATCCAGACCAACCATACCAGGACCTAGGGGTATGCTGCTACCCCCAGGCTTTGTGTTCAAGCTTTTCCAGCTTTGGGCTTACACAGTTATAATTAAAAGGGCTCCTCAGTGCTTTAACCAGCTCAGAACCCAGAGGGTATGTAAAGGGATTCATGTCCTGCCTCAAACTAGGCTACGTCTTCATATGCGACCCAGTCAGACTCCAAAGACGCTTCTCAAAATCCAAAAGACAGAATCAACTCCTTAGAGCCACTTCAGTTCCCCCTAACACCCTACAGCCTTTTTTTTGGGCCTTGTAAGGTATTAAGAAATATTTCTGAGATGGAAGTAAAATAACAAATGCCACACCTGTAGAATTTGTTTACCTCCATGTTAGGCATTGTAATAGTATTGCATCCTAATTTAAATAGCGATTGCAGTATAAAATCCTGCCACAGTATTTCCTGAAGCAAGTCCACTTAGTCCATCTTCTTGCCGAAAGAACGAACAACTGTGTTTACCCCCACAATCTACTACTTAACAACCTCATCTTAGGACGCTCTTACATTAACGATATGTACATTAAGGCTACGCCTACAAAGTTGAGAAGCCACGTACTGCCATTGATGTCCGCACAAGCAAACCTATCGCGTAATCCTGATATGAAGTATAAAAGCCTTCTTGTATGGCCCTTAGCTGCTGTATTTTACCAGCTAAGCTCCCCTGCAAAATTCAAGTGCTGGAACAGGACCCGTTTCATTAAGTGAATTTCCTGAAGATAAAAACACACAATTTAACCTGAAACTTGGAAGAGTCTTCAGCAGCATTTTCAGGAAAAGCCTGCCATGACAGAGACCTCAGCTCCATTTCATTTCCAGAAATGTTCCCCGGCCACAAGCAGATCGCTCTCCTCCTTCACTTTCATGTGAATCAAAGGTATTAATTCATCGGTTCCCTTAGAGGAGGCGCAACTAGACCCAAAAGTGTGTGCGCATGGATCATCGTGTCTCTTTAGCTGTACAGCAGCAGCGTAAAGCTCGTGGTCTCTTCCTTTGAACCTGGGAAGTGGGAGCCTGGTGTTACAGGAGTCCCAGCTGGCGACCTCTGCAGCTCATGAGACTGCCAGGGAGATTTTAGTAACACTGCTTAGCATTTATACAGTACCTGACGTCTTCAAGGCACTCAGAAAACATTACCTAAGTCATCAAAGCGCCTCGTGAGGACATTTCAGCATTATTACCCCCCACCCCCTGGTCTTTCCCTGCTGGGGAAACTGAGGCCTAGGACAGGTTATGCAATGTTCCCAAGGTCACATCATGAAGCACAGGACAGCCAAGAAGATGCAGGAGCCCTGGTTCCCAGTCACGTTCTTTAGTCTAAACTGCATCTCTCCTGGGTCATTTGGCTATTATATACACTCAGGTATCACGCCCTCCCCATCCTCTTTTACCAGTTTATCCTATTCTTATGCCAGTTTTTTTCTGGAACATGGACAAAATGGGAGGCATCCAACACTCCCAGCACAAGAGTATCTATGTGGTCTCCTTTCTCCTGAAAGGTGAGTGACACTAGGCACCCCACAAGAGTTAATGAGCTCATCTGCAGAACAGAGGGAGACATACACACACCTAAATGGTCATTTTAATTATACTGCCCTTAAAAGTCCCCAGACAAGTCACTGGAGGATTCCAGCAAGTCTGTGGCTGAGATCCACCTAGGATCTGGGACCATTCTGCCCTGCAGATGTAGGCACCAAAGAGACAGTCCTATCCTGCTGTCGTCACACGAAGGTGGCATGGGAAAGGTCCTCACTCGGAAGAGATGAGGATGAGGGAGCCCGAGAGGGCAGGCGGCACCACCGAGGGAGGGCATGCAGGCAACGGGAACGTCAGGGGCACGCTGGGGAGAGAGACCATGGGAGCAGCAGAAAGGGCAAGACTGGGCACCGGGCGAGGGTGGCCGGGGACGGTGCAGCAGAGATGCGCGGGTCAGCACGGGCAAGGCGTGAACACAAGGCCCGTGTAGGCGGACGAAGACAGGACAAGGACCCGGAGTGTGACGGAGAGGGGGATCCCGGCCCTGAGGGCAGCCCGGGGTACCTGCGGGAGGGGGTAGGGGCAGCTGGAGCGCTCCCGGCGTGGATCGTGCCCGGGACCGGGGATGCCCTCGGGGCAGTGCGGGACAGCGAGCAGGCTCCCGACACAGCGCTCCCCTTCGGCGGGCAAGGCTGCGTGCCTGTCCGTGAGGCTCCGTCTCGCCGCGGCCCGGGAAGCCCCGCCGGGTCTGTGCGCAGCCCCCTGGTACGGCGGGTCCCGCCGCGGCTCGGCTCGCCCCGGCACCCCGGCCGCACGCACACGCCGGCAAAGTTAATAGCCGCACGGCTGCAAATGAAGTTTTATTAGGAGCTGGGGGAGGGGAGAGGGGAGGAAAAGGGGCTCCGCGGGGAGCGCAGCCACACGCGCAACTTGTGTTGCCGGGCGCGCTGCGCGGGGAGCGGGAGGGACGGGCGGGGACGGAGGCAGGGGAGGCCGAGGGCAGAGCCGGGGCACGTGTGCGGCTCCGCGCCGCCGGGCCGGCGGGAGGGGGCGGCGGCGGCGGGGCTCGGGGCCCGCACCGCACCGCGCCGCCGGCGGCGGGATGCCCCGGCCTTGCGTAACCCGGCGGCGGGGCCGGCCCGGGCGCGCAGGTAACGCCGGCGGCAGCGCCCGTGTGCCCGCGCACGGCGGCGCGGAGCCGCGCCGCACCGCACCGCGCCGCGCCGCGCCGGCCGGGCGCACCGCACAGCGCGCACCCGGATGGGCTCAGCGCCTCCCCGCCGATCCGGGCGGACGGCGGGGCCCGAGGGCCGGCACTCACCAGTTCTCCTGCATCCACTGGATGGCCGCATGCTCGTTGAACTGCTTCTCGAATTCGTATTCCTGCAAAGTCAACACTGACATGTTCATTGGCCCGGTGGCTGCGGTGCCGCTCCCCGCGCCGAAATGCTGCCTGCCGCCGCCTCGGGAGCCGGGCCCCTGCGCGCCCGCCGCCGGAGAGCCCCCGCCTTTGGCCTGGCCCGCCCCGCCTCAGCGGTACCCCGGGTTTAGCATAGCTCCGCTCCCCTCCGCGCCTCTCCTCCCGGGCCCGCCGGTCTCCTCCTCTTCTGCGGCCGCCGCGCAGCGCCCGGGGGCGGCGCGGTCTTAGTGCCCGCCCGCCGCCGCCGCCGCCGCCCGGGACACCCGCCCCCCGCCGCCCCTCGCACACCTCCCGCCGCTCCCCGGCGGACGGCGCCGCTCCGTACCGGCGCTGAGCTGCGGCCTGGCAGGGAGGACCCCCTCCTCCCTCCCAGGCCGTCAAAAATAACTACGAAAATAGGAAGCCCCCACCCCGGTGTTGAAGCGCTACCGCAGCGCCCTGCGCGCCCTCCCCGGCCACTCGGCAAATAAAGAAGCACAAGCTGAGGTTTAGCCAGAAAAGCAAAGGCATACACCCCCAAAAAACCCTACCACCATCACCCCCCCCCCCCAAAAAAGGGGGTCCTTTTTGCATTTAAATTCAGCACGCCCCTGCTGTGACCGCCGCCACCCCGCGGGGCGGACCCCCTGCCCCCCCCGGCCGGCCCCGGCGTGCTGCAGGGGCGCGGGGCTGCAGGTGGGTGTCCCCATGCGGGGACACTGTCCCGCGGGCTCCCCGCTGTGCACAGACGCACTTTTGGATGTTACCGTATGGATGGGGCCGGTGGAGCACGGGGCAGGGAGCCCCGGTGTAACTAATCACCTGCTCAGCTCCTCTGGCAGCTTAGGGCACGCAGTGTTTGCGTGTCCTTAATTTTGCCTTCCCGTCTCATCTGCCACATGCTGATGTCTCCAGCTGAGTTCCTCCGACTCCCGCAGCGCCCTGGACGTGCTTTACGGTACGAGCTGGGCTAAAGCAGCCGCCCCGGCCCCCGCTGAGCCTGCAGGCTGCAGGAGAACAGATTCCGTGTCGGGAAAGCCAGCCGTAAGTGAGCAGCTCCAGCGCAGGTCAGCATGTTCTTGACTCTCGTGGACTTCAGTTCTCATTGACATGCAAGTGTTTAATGTCATTAAGTACTGACTGAGGGAAAAAAAAAAAAAAGAGAGCCCTCAAGTAGTGGGACATCAACAGCTACCCAGTCTGATGTTCCTGCTTGCATTTTGGGTATTGTGCTCTTCAGAGTCATGTTTTTCAGCTTTTCTCTTCTTTTTTCCTGACAATTAGAACTTTTTTTTTTTCCTAATGAGAGCTGAGTTTCTCACATTGTCATCTGATTGGGGGTTTTAAGCAAAACACCAAACATCCCACTGCTCAGGCTGAAACTGCAAGGCGGTGCTAAATTATTATTTATTACTATTGTACCCAGGGGCCCTCAGCAGATCAAGGTGCCATAGTCCTTTTCTCTGCATAGACAAGATGAAGGGGAATAGAAACAGTCCTAGCCTTGCTTTCCAGACGGAGAAGCTCAGAAAGCTTGCAGGGGTTTTCAAAACTGCTTTGCATCAGCTTCCCATGGCCACAGAACTGGCCTGTGCAGTGGTGTTTGGGCAAAGCTGCCTCTATTTGCACTCTTGCTCCAAAAGATCTGCCCCTAACGGTGCACGTCAGTCTTCCAAACCTCCGCCAGCAGGCAGTTTCCGTGGACAGGCCACATCCAGCCGCAGATGACACTGTGTGGCTGGACGAAGCGTGGGGTAAAGGGCTCCTCGCAGCTGCAATGCTTGTGCTCTGAGCCACGGGACTGCTCCTTGCCATCATGCTGGAGGCCATATGCTGCCCCACAGCAGATATTGGCCCACATCCCCTGCTCCTCTGCCAGACGTGCTTCCTGTAGGGTTATGCATGGATGTGCCACCTCCAGATGAAATATCTCCTAGTGGTGCCTTCACCACAGTGTGCGTTAGCCTATGCTCCATTAAAGGCTTCGGGTGATATTGCGCATCCACCTGAACAATATCTTTAATACAGAGATGTGGAGAAATTAATGTGTGATACAACAAATTCTGGTGTATGTCAACACTCTTTGCTCGAAAATGAGTAGGAAATAAACAAGGAAATCTGGACCCCAATTTTGACAGAAGATTTGTGTGTCTGGTCCATTTACTCCCATGATGGGCAAAATATTTTTCTTGACTTAAAAGTGGAGTTGTTACAGACAAAGAGTTACCAGAAATTTTAATTGGGGGGGGTGGGGGGAATCAATATCCCTTTTTCTGCAACTCCAGACACTTTTGGGTTAGAAACTTGGGTGGCTGAATGGCTTATCCCATCTGATTATTTCATGATTATCTGGTGGGTTGAAGTTTATGTCTGGGAGTTTCTTTCCCCTAGAAAACAGTTGTTCAGAACAGAATTGCCCCAAATGCAAAGTTTCCTGAGTGTGTGGATGGACTTCAGAAACCCTGAAGTGGCAGATTAGCCAGAAGGTCTGAGACCTGCTCCCTTACCCTGGTGGATTCGTTAAGTCAGTGCCAGGGCTGGCGAGGTGCACAGGCTGAAGCTGAAGGTTATAAAATGCTATGGCGAGGGCTCCTCTAGGGTTAGGACGGCCAAGGGGCTTCAGATGAGGTTGACTATTGCCCCCAGCATTTCTGTCTGGAAATACCTACCCTGGGAGCTCGGCTGCCGTCCAGACCTGCAAAGTACCCGTGCGGCGTTCGGCTCTTGTTCGGGAGCGCTGACCGTGCAAGGCATCATGTAGAAGTTAAGTCCCAGCCACACTTGAAAATCAGCTGTAACAGTTTCAGGAAATACAGTAACAGCCTCAAAACACTAAACCCTACTGGGGTTCTTGAGAGTCTCAAAAGCTCACCAGGGACTTATCCAGGTTTTCTATAGCTCACAGGACTTCTACATAGGTTAAACAATCTGCAATGAATTCTTCTTCCCCTCCTGTCCTGGTCACGTGGAGGCTACCTAAAAATTCTGCCTAGCACGTGACTATCTGCAAGTTAATACCGAAGCTTGGGGTCACTTGCAAAATCTGCGTGGACAATGGAAGGACATATAAAGTCTTCTTGGCCTTGAGGAGTTTGTAAGCCCTGCTTCTAGTTGCTTATATCAGTTGCAGTCAAGAACAGTAAACAAAAATATATAGTGAATTTTAAGGGGAAATAACTTTTATGTAACCATTTTTGAAGTAATTTAATTAATTATCACATAAAAGCAGGAACTTGAAGTGAAAGTTGTAAATACCTTTGAGGAGAAAGGATGTGGGGAGAACGGTATGTCTTCAAGAGACAGGGAGTATGGCCTTAGTCCCTCTGCACACATTCATGTGCATACCTTTGTATTCGTTTTTCCATGGGGTGCCCATCTTGTTCAGTATGTGGATAGTTAGTGAGCATTACTTTTTATTCCCCTTATTTAGCATGTCTCCTAAGGCTGTATAGAAGGTGTAGCAGCTAAATGCTGCATTTTATACCAGATAGACATTAATGCCATTTCCATTTTACCCAAGACCCTTTGGTTGAATAATGTAAGCAGGTTCATTCAGGATTTACAAAGAACGGTCTCATCAGGTTGGGCACCTTACCATTATCATTCCTGTTACTAAGCAAATACTTTTTCCTTCCTGTCACAGTGTTAATTTATTGCAAAAACCATTGGGCTTCTATTGCTGTAAGGAGTAATTTTGAATAGTTTGTCGTACTGATGTGTAGCTAAGTCTCAACTAAGCTCTTAGCAGCTGCTGGGAAATGAGATGCTATATTGCTGACAAGTCAACATAAGGTATAGTAAGTGGCAATGAGAGTTGACATTGTGATTTAAACGTAACATCACTTACTAAAACAAACGAAAACTTGAAGGAGGCCTGTGTGCTTGAAAGCTTTTTTCCAGCTGTATCAATTAATGCATTAAAGGATTTAATCTCTCTGTCTGTGATTTTGCCGTACTTGAAAGCAAAGTGACATACAAATAATGGAAGCCATGGAAAACTGGCTTCTCCTATATACCCCATAATCTACAAACAATTAGGTGGTGCCCTTGCGTAAGACAAAGGGACTTGGTATCAAGAATGAATAAGGGACCTCCCTAGGACTAGTAGCTGGTCCTGACTGGTCCTAACAAAAAGAAAGGTTTCATCAAGTGCCAGGGAATAAATAAAAAATGGCCAAGGGATGTTTACGGGCAGCCCAGGTCTGCCTGGCAAGTCAGGACTGCACATCGGGTTAGTCTGCCACTGCATTATGCCTGGACTCAACCACAGGCAGCTGGGAATCTGCTTGGATGGATGCTGTGGTAAGCCTAAGCAAACCCTATGAACAAATTGTTGTAGTCAGGAGTGTCAGCTCATAATAAATCAATAGTAAGCACTAATCGGAATTAAAATGTTATAAGGGATTTTAAAACAGAATTATTGTGTAATCTTTCAGGTCTATAAAATAACCCGTGTCTCACCGTACTCCCATTCCGTTGTGCTACAGTACCCAGGGACTTCAGCTTGATCACGCACTTAAAAATCACCTGTGTGCTCTGAAACCACCTAGATCTAAGCTCTTCTGCAGCATTTTTAATGCAGCTTATGCCAGTTACAACAGCAATGACGATGGGTGGGAGCAAGCTGCAGAGCGCGCCACAGGGGCCAGGCAGTAGCTCCGGGGTGCAGCCCTTGTGGGTAGCTGGGACAGAAATCCGCCCCTCCCCATTGTCGGGGTTATGGCTCAGATCGGCTCGGTCAGAGCTCGCTGTGGTTGTATCTTTGTCTTCACACGGTTCACCTCCTCAGCCCCTCTCAGTATTTTCTTCAGAGCCGTAAGAAGCAGAAGCATTTTTTCAATTCGTGCTGAAGCTCTAGGCCACGGTTTGTGGCAAGAAGTGGAAAATCTCTGTGGTCTCGAAGCACGTGAAGTCTTGTGCATAAAATGCAATCCAACAGTAAGACCTCCCTCATTATATCCATTTCCATATAAATCACAAAATTTGAATTTCCCACCTTTGTGTACGCTAGTAGCAGTTCTAAGCATATCCCAGATGGTATTCATTCACAGGTGAAAGACAGCAGGTTTTTTCTACATTATCTGCCCGTACATCTGCAGACCTGTGGAGTGCTTCATCCCTACAAGCTGGGGACAGCACGACACCAACAGCATACCTCCTTCCCTACAGCCTTGGCTTGGACAATATCAGTAAATCTGAGAGAAAATAAATGGGCTTTTATTGCTGAGAGGTCCACAAAAATAATCTGTTTTTTAAGGGAAGGAGGAGAGAGGGAGAAGCAAATGTTTAAACATAGGCCCATCAGTTTGGAGCCGGATGCCTACACTGAACCACCTAAGTTTGCATGCTGAGGTCATGCTAAAAGTTTATGGCGGAGGTTGGAATAGGAACCTACTTTTATGGTGTTTGTTGTCAATCCATATATTTACTTGACATTCTTACATATTACTTTTTAATTGAATTGGGTTAAAAATGGAAAAAGTGGTTGAAATAATGGGGTCTGTGCAATCATGTTCTAAAGACTGATGTAATTTTATGTTGCAGTACGTAAGAGCCACAGAAGCAGAAAGCACTGCTTCAAGTGATTAGTGCCGATATTACAGGTGTCTGTTTATGCGTGGGTATGTGGCTTTTTTGGGTGACGAGTGGAGAGATGCAGAGATAAGTGTGTGTGCTTCAACTTTAGCTTTCCACACTTTTTTATACTTTGAATTTCTTGAAAGGCTGTTTCTGCATATTTCATGACCTTGTAAAGCAAGCAAAAAGCCGACAGGCACTTCAGTGCAGTGGCCACAGAGCAAAATACCGGGAACCCTGAAAATTTTGTGGTCGGGTTTTTCTCTTCACGCTTTCAGCCTCTAGCATGGAGCTTGCCTGCCAACTGCAATTAGGAAAGTGTCATCAAGCAGGCCTGGACTCTTCACCTGCTTCTGCTCTGTGCAGGTTTAGCTGCTTCCAGAGCCAGCACAACTGATACTGCTATCTCTCCTGAACAAATCAGTTCACTCCCTTCCTTAAAAAAACCTGATAATGCAACAGTGGTATTGCCAAATGCCTCATAGGTTCTATCCCAACTGTCACAGCTTGCAGTACATACAGATCATACAGTACGTACAGATTCTGCTACAGGGTTTTGTGCTGTACCGTGCAGCGGCCCTGCAAAGTCCTGTTGCCCTCAGCAGGGACGAGATGTGGTGGCACGCTTGCCTTCCGAGGCAATGGCGTCAGCGATGGGATTTAGAAACCGTGCTCAGCCCACTCGCTGCCCATTCGAAGATGAAAGCCATCACCTGGGCTCCTTCAGCAGGAAGGCAATAACAGGATTAATTCCAGTTAATTATTGCTTAACTATTACGGTTAAGATTACTATTACTTACCACTGTTATTAAATCAAATGTGAATGTGCTACACAAATTCCATGCAGAGATTATGAAAATGAAGGACAGGACTCAGTCATCAGTTATGCTGCATAATCTCCCTGCTGCTGACAAGATCACACAGGTATGCACAAAGGCTCACTGATTAGAAAGCGGAAAAAGAAGGTCTTGCTCTTCCATGTAACAATGTGCCATTTAACTGTACAAATATTGATTGTATTCTATTTTAGGGATTTACTAAAAAAAAAACCAAACCCAAACGATGCCTTGGCTGATTCTTCAAAACTGAAAATGGGAAATGATTGCTGAGCTTTTCTCTTATTCTTTCACTTCATCAGTTGGACTAATCCTGCAGTCAGTGATGAAGGGGGTACAAAAGCGGACTAAATCTTTATAGTCACCTCCTCTAAAATCTTTAGCTTTACACAGCAAAGTCACTTGCTCTGTGCCATCTGGAATCTGTGCAAAAATAGCCTATAAAAGAACTTTACTTTGCAATTTAGAGTTGCATGCACTCTGCAAGTACAAGAAAGAAAAGTCATACAGAAAAGTAGTTGCACAGTTGCACAGAGAATCTGTTTTTAAAGGGCTGCCGTTAATTTTTAAACACATCTTTGGATATCTTCTGGACTGCACAGGTATTTTTTGGCCTCAGAAGTGCTTTTTGTTGGCATAAAAAAATGCTCTGTGTTAGCATTAGATTGATCACATGAAGAAATAAGAACAAATTAGATGACAATAAAACTGCCAGGATTTTTGTAGGAAGACAGTAGGTCAAGGGGAAGCTTTTTACCCAGCTGTATATTCAATCTGCTGTTATTATTTCAAGGGTATGGAGAAGTCTGTGGGCAGGCTCTGCCTAGGAGTACCCCATCTCCCAGGAAGTTTTATCAGTGTAGCTGGAGCTATGTTGTGTCATTGCTGAGGACTCTAACATTAGTCACTTCAGTCTCAACTCATTTTCAGAGAGACGGGTGTCTGGTACTGCCATTTGTCATGTCCTCCAGTATTATTCCTGGGCTCCAGCAGCTCTTCCTCTAAATCCCATGTCCTATCTGCCGTCCCCAGGGATGTTTGGGATACCCTAGCCCACCTACCCATGGAAACAGACACCTGCAGTTGGGTACATGACCATGCCTGTGTGCCACAAGCTGTTTGCGTTCCAAGAGAGGAGCCACAGGAATGACTCTTCTGGAGGCTGCCGGTCATTTGGAGGATGAGTGTTATTTGGAGAGTGTTCCAAAATAACAGGTCATCCTGCTCTCTGCACTCCAACCCATTGCCACACTAGCAGACAGAGACTGCCTGGATGGAAGGGTTGAGCCAGCCTGGTTGCCACAGAAGGGGTGTTCCTGCTCCCTGCTCTCCTGTTGGTCGTGCACTCCCCCTGCGTCCCCACCCCTGGCACTCCCCTGACCCCTCCTGATTCAGCTCACTACAGTGGGTGGGTGAGTCACCTAAAAAAAGAAAGTAAATAGTTTGTGTAGTGATTGCATTGGCTCCCTGAAGGGTCAGGTCTGGCTCATGGAGGGGGTGAGTAGCGTGGCTGGTGCCGGAGCTGGAGTTGGGATGGCCCCTTGCACTCTCCCTCAAAGGTGCCAAGTGAGCCAGTGGGTTGCAGCAGCCAACTCTTGCAAGGGTGCACTTGGCCCAAGGGCTGTGGGATGGGCAGGGGAAGAAAGACCACCTGCTAAGTAGCAAGGGTGCTAAAATGTGAAGTGTTAATTCTCTGTGGGTTTTATATATTCCTGAGCAGACACATTGTTTCTCAGTTCCAGCTATCTGCTTGGTTTTATCTTGTTTTACTGCTTCAGTGGTCATCTATCAGCCAATCTGTAAGTTGGGAAATGCATATTGCTACAGCCAGGTGTTGTCCAAGGATAAACCTGCAGCAGTGCAAGCTCATAGCAGAAACAACTTCTCACTAATAGAAGCAGAGTGCTTGAAACAGATTAGCCCTAGGCCAACTGTTCTAGCCCGAAAGAGGCAAGTCCAGGTTTGCTTGGCTTGGTTGACTTGCGCTCAATGTGGGAGAGGGCCCCATTTGAAGTGATCCTGGTTTGGAAATTAGGGGCTTCAGAGTTGTGGTACTGGGGGTTAAGCCATAAATTGTCATACAGATATAAGGTAGAATGTGAATATATCTGTTTAAGTAATATTGAATGTGAAAAAAAAGGGTGATAAAATCTGGAACTATTATTTTTTTCAGCACTTTTTAAAGGTGAAGATATTGGGAAAGGTCTTTCCAAGGATAAGAATTGCCTTCTCATAGGAAGATACAGAAATATACCACTGTCTTTGATCCCGTATTCCTTTTCCCAGTCATTTCCCTCTCCCTTTTCCAGGACAATCTGAAGAAGAGAGATGAGTTTTCCCACATGCTCATATGATTATCAACTGAAGGTTTGAATACGCAGAGGTCAGATATGACCACTGATCACCACAAGGACCTGACCAAAGGAAGACTCTTTGCATTTCCATCCAAGGCTCTTCGCTAGCTTCTTTGGGAAGTACAGTGAATCAATACATTTCTTATCTGAGCGTTTCATCTGTTCAAACCAACACCCAGCAGACAGGAAATTTCATCACTTGCTTCATAAGTGTATAACTTGTGTCACCAGAAACTCATGGCTTGAGCTCTAAAGGTCAAAGTGCCTAGTCATAATTACAGGAATCAACAGAATATTTGTTGGACTTCGGTCAGGCCCCAGAAGGAGACACACACAAACACAATTTAAGGTTATACTACAAAACTGTGAACATAAAAGATTTTTAATCATTGAGCCTAAATGGGTCAATGGCAGAGTTTCCAAGATGCTTCTGAAAACCCAGTTCTCTGCTTCAGTTTTCCTGTGAAGAGCAAAACTAACAACTCTCCCATCACAGCACATACAGCAAGACTAAATTCATTGTGGAGTGTTAAAAGTTTGGAGAGCCTTAGAAGGAAAGTTATTTTACGTACAAAGCATAATTATTATGTTGCTTATCTGCTACATACATTGCCCATAAAATTAAAATGTGTCATGGTCATACTGTTAATAGTATAAATGTTTGTCTGTGATTTGTGGTCGTCGGTGAAGAAACATCTAGATGCCATAGCGCTGTAGCTAGGTGTTAATTACTGTTAATATACTGTTGTATAATACGAGGATTGCACTTGTCATGATGATCTACTGAGACAGAGAAAACTCAAGTTTGTTTTTAATTATGCCACAGAGGAAGAGCCCTGACTGGGGAGAATGTAGAGCTAAAATGAGCAATGGGAAGCACCACAGGAGGAAGGGCTTCCTGAGCTCTCCCTTGCACAAGGAGGGCACATCTGATTTGTACCTTCTTGAAGGGTGTATATCAGTTTCCCTGCACACGCTGGCTCAAAAGGAGGGGTGCCCTTCCTCTGCTTTGGCCCCTTTGAAATGCTGCACAGGCTAATGGAGGGGAAAGGGGGCAGAGCCGTTCCAGCTCAGAGAGAAAAGATCTCCATGCTCCCCCTCTCAGCCCCACAGCTCACGGGTGGACTAGGCGCAACAGCTACAAAAAATTATCAGCTTCCAAGATAGAGCTGGTGGTTTTCCTGTTTCTTGCAACGCAAGGAAATTAGTCATTGAAGCACACTGGTCACCAGGGAACCCCCAAATTAGGAGAAGTTTTTTGCAGATAAAGAACGAGGGCCAAATTCTGATCTCGATCATAAATCCTGGCCGTGTATCAGTTACCCCTGGATCTTGTACCATAGCAGTGGGAAGAAATTGTAACCCTCAGCTGCTACCTCAGGAAGCCTGCCTGATGCACATATCCAAAATAAGATCAAACATAACACTGCAAAAAAGCATCATTCTGGCTGCACTAGCTTCCTTTCACCTGCTCAGACCAGGCGATCATGTGCTCCGATGCCAAAAGCACATGCTGCATCTCTTTTGAAAGTGGCAGGGGCCAGTGTGTTTCTAAAGGAGAACCCCAGATCCTTTTAGGATGCAGCTGGGGTCAGCAGGATCCAGCCCTGCTAACCGCTGGGGGATCTCTGCTCCCAGGAGCATCCTCCTGCTGTTGCTGCCTCTGCCGCTGCCCCAGCTCCCCACTTCCCCTGGGTGGCTGTGCCCTCTGGTGGAGCCTGCGTTTTGGACACTGCTGGGTAAGGACCAGATCCAAAACCAGGCTTGAGCAAAGGTACCAGTCAGTGCTGAAGCCCAAGTAAGCCATCCACAGCCCCCCTCCCACCAGCACCTGCCCCTCAGGGCAGGGTAGGCTGTGCTTCCCCAGGCTGCTGCTTCAGGGATGGGGCCGGTAACGGCTCTGCCACGCGGGTTTTAAGTCCCCGTTGGTTGCAATGATGTCACTGTTGGATGTGGGACAGTCACTGGATAGACCCCCCCTGGCAGCCCTAGGGGCAGGCACCCGAGTTCCGGCGCCCTGCTCCCAGGCGAGTTTTAGGCACAGAGTGCAGAAACTCTCTGTTGGTCCCTCTCTGCTCCAGTGGGGGTTTAATTAGTTTCTGCAGTCTGTACGGCAATTTCCAGCCTGCTAGCCTGCTTTCTTCCCTGGTGACCACCCCATCTCTCTCCTGTGCTGAGTAGTGGGGAGGCAAGTGCCAGTCTTGGGACGGGGAAACCCTGATAAGTGGGTCCTGCTGCCGAGGTAGCTCATACTTTTTCTTCCTCCTCAGAATCAAGACTGTTGCACCAAGAGGTAATTTGAAGTCTTGCTCTGTAAGACGCGGACTGTGGGAGGCTTTTGTCAAGGCCTCACTGGGCGTTTGAGCTGTGCTGAGTTCGTTACTCAGTACCATTTTTCTCACTGTCCTGAGTATTGTTGGGTACTTGCAAGCTATTTCCTTCTGTGCAGGGAAACACAGCTCGTACAGTGTTAAATGAAGCAGATACAGCAAATACGATGCTCTGCCTATGCGGCTTATTATTTATAAACCTTAGGGGAATGAACCTAGTGAAATGTATTCTATTGAAGGATGACCTACTCTGGAAAATGGTTAGGTAGGAAGAGGGGCACAAGATGGATGAAGGTACTTCATGAAACTTACTCGCTAGTTAAAAAACCAGATTTGGTAAGGGCCAGAATTACTGGGGCAGATTTTTACTGAGGGTCAACCACTTTAGATGTGTGAAAGTCAGTGGAAGTAGGGCAGTTTACACCAGCTGGTCCAAGTCTGCTATGAACTCCGCCACAGCTTTTTCCTCTGCTGACAGCAATGTTGGGGAAGGACTCTTATTTCACCTTTGCATCTAGTGCAAACATCCCAAATCATGTTTTCGTTAAATGGTTTTGCAAAGACCTCCTAGAGTCCAAAATTAATAATAAAACATGGGTTACTGGCTTTTTCTCTCTGAGATGCCTTTATTGATGCACATGATCTGCCTTTGGGGGATAGTTTCTGCTCTCACATGCAAGAAGGGGCGTGGGATCACCTTGAATTTACCTTAGAATAGTTAAGGATTTTCAAGGGGATACTCCTCGGTAGGGAAATTGTGCTCCATGAAAGTTAATGTTCATGCACACACACAATTACTATGGTCTACGCATAGTGATGGGAGAAATTTCGATCCAGTTGCAGAGCGGTACTGGAAAATCCTCCCATATTAATAGCATTCTGCCATCTATAAATGAAAGCTTCCAGACTGACTTGCCATGGACCGTCTAAAGTGAGCCTCAGGAGCCCTGAAGCGGGTGTTATATGTGCCCATGCTGGGGCTGGTGCCTAGATAAACAGACCTTGTAGTGTATCAGGCCCACAGCTTATGTAGGTCACAGTCACTGTTTCACTTAGATAAATAGGAAACACAGACATATTTTTTCCATATTTGTTCTTCAGTCCTCTGATAATAGCAATCTTTTAGGATTTTTTCCTGGTGGTTTTCTGCTACAGACTTTCCAGTTTCATTTCATTTCCCAATTTAGTAACCTGAAACACGTCACCTCTCAGTTCACCCAAAACTAGTAAGCCTTGGGTTTGGAATAGTTGAGGGAATAAAGATGACAAACAGCACTACATACAGCGTAGAAGAAATTATTACTCCAAAAATTTAATAAAATAAAAAAAAACAAATACCAAACAGAGCAGAAAGAAATCACATCTTTCTACCCATCTGCACACACATGCCCCAGAACCTTTCAACTGCACTTGGCATTTTGTACTTCTACACCACAAATTTTTCTAAGCACATTGGCCTAAATACATTCTTGCTGTAACTCCAGTGACATTAATGACTGGCTTTCACAAGGGCTACATTTAACCTCAAGGGCCTGATGCACTTGTTGGGAGCAGCACTGCTTGAAGGAAATCCTCATCATTTTCAGTCTCAGGCAAAGCTGTTAGACTGGCTGTGAGACTGTGCTTTTGATTTGTATCTCCTGGCTGGACCCTTGGAAATTTCCCGTGAAATGCTGCACCCAAGTGCATTTAGAATAAAGCCCTGAATTTCCATAAAAGCTCCTAGACTTTGTCTTTCGGCCCTTACTCTTGTATTGTGATGGCCAGGGACACGATCTGGAGTCAAATCAAGCCCTTTTTGAAATCAATGACAAAACTCTTCTTATCCATGTTTTCTCCACAGGGGAGCCTATACTCTGAACTAGAAGATAAAGACCAGGGACAAAAACTACAGAGGATCCATGAAAAGAGGACAGAAAGGAAACTGAAGGAAAAGGGGAATTATTCTCGGAGGAGTGTTAAACAACTACATACATTCAACTTTGTCACCACTGATTTTATGTATAGAAATACTTAATGAAAAAATAAATTTGTTTTCTACGCCTATGTTTTAAACAACCATGCCCCTTACTTTACCATGCACCTTATTAAAGGTAAACAACATTTACCTTTAATAGAAGGTAATATCTCCTACCTATTTCGTAAAAAACAATGTAACATGCAATAAAATGGTATTTAGTATATTGTAACCTGTTTGTAACACTGAGATGAAGTAGGACAAGAGATCGATTCAGCGCTGTGTAGAGCTACATATATCATGACTGACATAGACACACCTTTTATTTTTGACAGCTGAAACTAAGGACAGTTTACCTGCTGCCTTTCCAAAGGCATTCATCTGCAACTTCAGCCTGGAAGGTCACCACCCCCTTTTTGTAACAAGACAATCTGTTTCTACAAAAAGCTGTGCAGTAGCTTAAGCCGCAGGGAAGACTGAGTCAAAGTACAGTATGATGACGGAAATGCAGGTTTTGGACTTTTATAGCGTATCTGTAGTCCCTGTCCTCCTGCTGGCCATAATAATCACTGCCTTGTTCCAGCATCTGTTTTTTCACTCTCTTCGCATTTTCAGAGCCTGGCTGACAAGAGGCGACCTCAGTCAGATGTTAAAGAACTGAAGCCATCATCCGTTGGTTGATATCTCATTTATTCAAGTAATTCATAATTAGAAGTGGCTTAAGGACCTTAACTGTGGAAGACGCTTCAAGGGCAAACCCTGCTCTATAGATTACAAGCATCCCTCACCTCTTAGGTAGAAACATTTCATGGATCTTTTGGTAAGATTTGTCTAATTTGACCAAAGCAACTGCTAACACTTTTTAAACCCATCTGTCTTTACCGAAATCAGATCTTCAAACATGCAATATGTCATTTTTATAACACCTTTTCTTCAACATCTAAAAAGATTTAAGATCAGAAATAATTTTCATTTAAATAGAAAGAAATAAAAACCAAAAAGGAGTGCAAATTTATGAGAAGTAGTATTAGAGCCAGGCATAAACATATGGGATCTATCTGGACTACAGCATGAGCACAGTTGTACCATAAAATTTAATTATTGGGGGGGGAAGCAAAACTGGATGAAATTTTGTTACCAAATGCAGCTAAGCGTAATAAAGAATTCAATCTCAGGTGATCATACATGAATTCAGCTGAATTGGGTTGGATCCTGGGCTCCCCTCTGCCCCCAATAACATCTTTTAGGATAATCCAAAATTTCATCTCAACGCCTTTGAAACCTAAAGCTTCAAATTTTCATTCTGCAAAGGTGTTTCTTTTTGTTTTTCAGCTCAAGAGTTAAAAGAAAAAAAAAGAGAAAGACCATCGTAGACCAGCTTCAAGCTCATCGCTTCTGTTCCCACCCTCTCTCTGCCCCTGCACACCTGCCCTGGGTTCCCCATGGTGCCCTGGCACTCCTCTCCTGCCTTCCCCATCGCCTGTGCACATCTCAGGCTCCTGCTGCTACCCTGGTTCCTTCAGCCTGCATTGTAGATATTATAATGGGAAGCACTGACCAGCTTTAACCGTAGGTTTCCTTTCTGGCTCTTCTGCTCTCTGTGGTGAGTCCTTTTACTCTTTCTTTCCACGTCAGAGTGCTGGGAATAGGTACTGCCAGAGCCAGCACTGAAACGTTTCAGCCTCCCTGTACTTGAATGTACCTAATTAAACCCGCGTGCAGGTACAGCTATAATTTGTGAGGTGTGCAGTGAAGCGTGCAGGCAATGATCCCGGCATCGTATTTGACAAGCAGAACAATAAGGTGCTCTCCTGCGCAGTTTGGCTGCTGACAACTTTCTCAGCTCTGCCAGAAAAACAGCAACCCAGATTTTACAAAGCAGGGTTTTGCTGCCGAAGGTGCCAGGCTTTTAGGAGCTACATGAAAGCACCTGGGAACTGGCAGAGTTGAGGTACTGTTATATTTCTACTGCATTACTGTTGGGTACTCAGTCTGTAAGGGTTATGGTTATAAGGAGTTATAGAGTTAAAGGGTCGTGGGGAAAGCCATGTTTTTCTCCACTGAATGTAGGAGCTGAAGCAAGCAATAGCTTTAATGGGCACCTAAATTCCTCTTAAGTGTGGAGGGAGGCAAACACATTTTCCATTTCATTTAATAATAGTGGGACCCTGTTGGAATTGGTCAGTATTTCCTGAATTTCAACTGTTAAGACAACATGCTAACTGGCATTTGAATTTTGGCACAGAAAGCGTGTTTTTCCTCATTCTGCAAAGGTCTGTGGGTATTATTTTTTATAGCCAGATTTCTTGCACACTTGCAAATGAAATGGATTCCTTCCTCCCACTCCTATTGCACCGGCAAGTCCCCTCTTCAGCAAGGCAGTAACGTGTCCTTGAGAGGCTCGGACTTCAGGACCGAAGGCCAATCATTTGTCTCCGGAAAAGAAACACCACAAGCAGTGTGCATGATCATACCGGCCTCCAGAAGTGGAAAGGCAGATCAGTTTCCAGCTACAACCCTTCCTTGAAAGTCCAAGTAAAGCCAGGCACGGTGCTCTCTGGGATCTGGACATTCATCTCACCAGAGCCGGGCTGCCAGCCTTGGCTGTGTGTGCCAGCGGGCAGTTGTCAAACTGTGATGCATTCTTGTCACTAGCGACTGGGGTTATATTTTAGCCAATGACCTCTAATGGAAAGATTTTCCCTTCTGCTGTCCCCTAAAAGGACCTGAGAAACCTGAAGTTTCGTGAGAAACTTCACTGACATTATCAAGGCTCATCAGTGGTGAAGTTGAGGCAAACACCTTCAGTTGTTAGTTTTTTATTCCTTAATGGAAGTTGGTCACTGTCATAAGCCCTCTCTCCTCCTGTACTTTGCACTGTGCACTAACTGTTGTGCGTGACTTTGTAAGGGATGATCAGTGTGTTGCTGAAATGCTTATTTTGTTTGTAATTTCATTAAGGTATTCTGGGAACATTTCCAATCCATTTTCTGTATCTTTTATCTTTGCATTCCCAGGTAATATGGTTAGTTACAGCAATGTCACTAAGAAGAAGAAGATCAGCCATTTGATCTCAGTTTCTTTTATCAGGCTCAGAAATACATATTCTTTCTAATCTACCTCTAAGCACAAATAGTAGCAATTAAAGGCCTTGGTAGAAATCACAGTCTGAAATACCCTCTGTTCCACTTCCGGCTCAATGGGCAGAGGGGAGGTCTACACACCACAGTTGCTATTTCAGTACAAATCCCACTACTACATACTGTTTTTAGCAATAGCAACAAAACAAAAAACATAGTATTCCTATTATACAAATACAGTATCCATATAACTTTGGCGATAAAATGATCAAACCTAGTATGTACCCCTTATGCTAACTATGGCTGATCCCTGATAAATACTCTAAGCTGAAGTCTCCTGCCTCATAGGTATAGGATATCATTGTTCCGAGGGAGAATTTTGTATTTTTTATCACACCTAAGTCTCATCATTTGAGTGACTAATGCATCTACCTGACTGTACAAGCAAGAAACCTGGTCTGCGCTCTGAGGCAAAACCAGGATTTTGCTGCTTCTTGAGTTCAGTCTGTCCCAAGGCTAGTAAACAGCTGAATGGAAAGGACTGGCAAAGGAGGATATCCGCCAAGAAATGTCGAGGACGGCAGCACCGTTAAGGTTGTAAAAGTCCATGTGCTAGTTTCAATATCTGAATCTTGCCCAATCCTCACTTACGCCTTTAATTATTACATTTAAAAAGCAAGCTAGCAAGATGCATGGTGCCTCTCTGGGAGCAGCGGTAGCTGTAATTGCGCAGACACAATTTATGCACTTACGCATTTGCAGAAGCCTTTCAGTGACTCTGACAGGAGACAGGTGCTTGCATTCCGTAACAAGGTGGAGGCTGACGAATATTTATTTTTTCCTTTGGTACCTATCTTGTCTGCTTTAATTGGCTGCTTGGGAATGCACTTGGAAACCTGGTAGCAGAGCACTGACGGAGTCTCCTTCACTGTCATGCTCTGGGACACAGGTTTATGCCATCAAAACCATTTGCTTTTTAAACTCGAGTGGCAGTGGGGGAAAGCTGGAAGACAACGGATAAGAACCAGTAAGGCCTATACAAGATCCTATGCAAGAACTTCAATTTCCCTTCCTCTCCTTTCCCTTCCTCTCCTTTCCCTTCCTCTCCTTTCTCTGCTCTTGCCAGCTTGGGATCTACCTTCTTTGAGGTAAGGGGTATTTTTTCTTAGGTGCTCTTATATTACCTAGCATAGTGGGACAGTCATACAGAATTATTAAAAAAAAAAAAAAAATTATGACACATAGCTGTCCTGGAAAAAAACACTGACCTCCCTGAACCTGAGCTCTCCTGCAGTAGTTACTTCCTCCAGAGCTGAATTTGGACTATTTTTGAAGATACTGAAACAGGAAAATAACCTAATTTCTTGGGGTATGAGCATTCCTGTGGGGAAGTTTGCAGTCATTACCTTTTAAAAATTAGGCTATGAATTTTTCTCTTTGACATTTTCTAATGAAAGTTCATAATCAGTAATTTTAGCCATCTTCTGGCAAGATTAGAATGACTGGTGGGAGGGCAGAACAGAGAAAACTCTCTTTTCACTACAAGTTGCTGAATTAACTGAACCTGAAATCCTTTGCAAATGTGTGCCCATGCCAGTGAAATTTAGAGAGAAAGAAAGCAAGATCTCTTCGGCAGGTTTCTTGCCTGTCCTACTTCCCAGTTACTTGGCAGCTCTCTTCCCTGGGGAAAAGACGCCAGGGAAGATAGTGTGCCTGGCATACAGATCTGTGGCAGGCAAAAATTTTGGGGACTTCCAGAACTGAAGACTCTAGCAGAGTCTGCTATGCAGACGATGTTAGTCAAGGGTAAGGATGCCTTCAGTGCTGACATGGGAGACTCAAAATGTTTTGGTTTTCCACTCACATTAGGGCAAAAACAAACTGTGAAATCTCCAAATCCTCAAAGGCATAGAATTACATTTCTCTGCATACATTTCTAGTTTTGGACAAGTCACTAATTATATTAATATGGGATTTCTCAATGATGGTCAGAAAAGCAATTAGAAATATTCCCTAATGGTAAAAGCTTGGCTTTCACTATGAAAGGCTCCCCTGGTTGTCAGCAAACCCCTACATTGAGCATATTGTATTTAAAAACATAGAGGGCTTGTATAGGCCTGATTTTTTCATAGAATCATAGAATCATTTAGGTTGGAGAAGACCTTTAAGATCATTGAGTCCAACCATTAACCTGGCACTGCCAAGTCCACTACTAAACCACATCTTTAAGTACCACATCTATATGTCTTTTAAATACCTCCAGGGATGGTGACTCCACCACTTCCCTGGGCAGCCTCTTCCAATGCTTGACAACGCTTTTGGTGAAGAAATGTTTCCTAATAACCAATTTAAACCTCCCCTGGTGCAACTTGAGGCCATTTCCTCTTGTCCAATCACTTGTTACTTGGGAGAAGAGGCAGAATCACAGAATGATAGGGGTTGGAAGGGACCTTCAGAGATCACCTAGTCCAACTCCCTTGCCAAAGCAGGTTCACCTATAGTAGGTTGGACAGGCAGGTTTTGACTATCTCCAAAGAAGGAGACTCCACAACCTCTCTGGGCAGCCTGTTCCAGTGCTCTATTACCCTCAAAGTAAAGGAAGTTTTTCCTCATGTGGAGATGGAATTTCCTGTGTTCCAGCTTGTGCCTGTTGCCCCTTGTCCTGTCACCAGGCACCACTGAGAAGACTCTGACCCCCACCTCACTACAACCTCCTTTCAGGTAGTTGTAGAGAGCAACAAGGTCTCCCCTGAGCCTCCTTTTCTCCAGGCTAAACAACCCCAGTTCCCTCAGCTGCTCCTCAGAAGACTTGTGTTCTAGACCCCTCACCAGCTTCATTGCCCTTCTCTGGACATGCTCCAGCGCCTCAATGTCTGTCTTGTAGTGAGGGGCCCAAAACTGAACACAGTATGCGAGGTGGGGCCTCACCAGTGCCGAGTACAGGGGGACAATCACTTGCCTAGTCCTGCTGGTCACACTATTTCTGATACAAGCCAGAATGCTACTGGCCTTCTTGGCCACCTGGTGTCCTGGTTCTGGCAGGGATAGGGTTAATTTTCTGGCACAGGACACAAGTATTCCATACCATGTGACCCATGCCCAGTCTGTCTGGGGAGCTGGCCGGGGAGGGGGAGGAAATCCTGGCTGCGGAGTGGCCTGGGGATTCCTGGGGTCCGGTGAGCGCTGGTACAGTAACCGTGTTGGTACATCCCTCCATCAGTGTTATTGTTGTTGTTTTCCTCTTTCCTTTGCTGTTCTGTTAAACTGCCTTTATCTCAACCCACGAGTTTTGCCTTTTTCTTCCGATTTTCCCCCACAGCTGTGGGGGGTTGAGCCAGTGACCGCCTGATTCTTTGTTGCTGGCTGAGGCCAAACTAGGACACCTGGGCACCTGCTGGCTCATATTCAGCCGGCTGGTAACCAACACCCCCAGGTCCTTTTCTGCCAGGCAGCTTTCCAGCCACTCTTCCCCAAGCCTGTGGCACTGCACGGGGTTGTTGTGACCCAAGTGCAGGACCTGGCACTTGGCCTTGTTGAACCTCATACCATTGGCCTTGGCCCATTGATCCAGCCTGTCCAGATCCCTCTGTAAGAGCCTTCCTACCCTCAAGCAGATCAACACTCCCACCCAACTTGGTGTCATCTTCAAACTTACTGAAGGTGCACTCGATCCCCTCGTCCAGATCACTGATACAGATATTAAACAGAACTGGCCCAAATACTCAGCTCTGGGGGACACCACTTGTGACCAGCCACCAACTGGATTTAACTCCATTCACCACCACTCTTTGGGCCTGGCCATCCAGTCAGTTTTTTACCCAGCAAAGGGTACACCTGTCCAAGCCACGAGCAGCCAGTTTCTCCAGGAGAATGCTGTGGGAAACAGTATTAAAGACTTTACTAAAGTCTAGGTACACAACATCCACAGCCCTTCTCTCGTCCACTAAGCGGGTCACCTTGTCATAGAAGGAGATCAGGTTTGTCAAGCAGGACCTGCCTTTCATAAACCCATGCTGACTGGGCCTGATCACCTGGTTGTCCTGTACATGCTGCGTGATGGCACTCAAAGATTATCTGCTCCATAACCTTCCCTGACACTGAGGTCAGACTGACAGGCCTGTAGTTCCCCAGATCCTCCTTCTAGCCCTTCCTGTAGATGGGTATCACATTTGCTAACTTCCAGTCAACTGGGACATCCCCAGTTAGCCAGGACTGCTGATAAATGATGGGAAGTGGCTTGGTGAGCACCTCCACCAGCTCCCTCAGTACCCTTGGTTGGATCCCATCCAGCCCCATAGACTTGTGTGTGTCTAAGTGGTGTAGGAGGTTGCTAACCCTTTCCCCTTGGATTACAGGGGCTTCGTTCTGCTCCCTGTCCCTGTCTCCCTGCTCAGGGGGCTAGCAGGGAACCCAGAGAACAACTGGTCTTACTACTAAAGACTGAGGCAAAGAAGGCCTTAAGTACCTCAGCCTTTTCCTCATCCTTTGTCACTATGTTTCCCCCCACATCCAATAAAGGATGAAGATTCTCCTTAGCCCTCCTTTTGTTGCTAATGTATTTATAGAAACATTTTTTATTGTCTTTTACGGCAGTAGCCAGATTAAGTTCTAGTTGGGCTTTGGCCCTTCGAATTTTCTCCCTGCATAACTTCATGACCTCCTTGTAGTCCTCCTGAGTTTCCTGCCCCATCTTCCAAAAGTCATAAACTTCCCTTTTTCTTTGGGCAAACAGAGCGTGGCACTCTGTTTCCCCTGTTTAAAGGTTAATCAACCATAGCAAAACAGAATTTCACCTCCATAAGCATGGCAACAAGATGACAAAATCATTTTATTTTCCCTTATTATTTTCTTCCAGTGGCAAAGTTGTTAACACTGCCTGGACAATAAAATACCAGGATTTATTGAACTAATACTAACAAAACCTAATAGTTAGAGGAAAATTGCTGAATGAGTAGCAAGACCACGCAAATATTACTTTTAATGGAATATTCTAGCTGTTATAGAATTTGAGAAAAAAGAAGTACGAATACTTTATACTGCCTCGGGGCAACTGCTAATTGCTTGCTGTAGTTATAAGCATGTTTTCTTAGCTAGTCTAGAGGGTAGGTACATAATGAGAGTCAACTGTAATGTTAACTCAGCGCAACAAGTATGCCACATCTTTTTATTTCAAGGACACTTGCATCTTGCAGGTGTCCAGTCGATGGCCGCATAAACTGTCTGCTACTGGTCCAGCGCCAGTGCAGATGCGTCCATCTGCTTCAGCAGCTGCAAACAATCTAGGGCCAACACAGAAGCCTGTGTAGATATCAATATTACTGTGCTACGGCTGAATCTGTGAATAATAGATACCGTAACTGTTTGTGGCAGATCTGAAAACTGATGAAACTGTGACTGATGATGCGATAGAAGTTACTGCTATGGAGGGAGCAGCAATTCAGCATTGTGGTCCCATGACAAGTTTGTGGCTTCTTCAGTATGTAAGGCAAAGCAGTGGCTCTAATCACAAATGACGGCTTGGGCTTCCTGGGCTCCTGAGGCCTCCGAGACGACTTGCAATTCACAGGCTGGCCTAGTTTCCCTCTCTACCAGAAAAGAGGAGCTCATACGCCAATGCTTGCCTCAGCAGTGGTAGGGAGTATCAATCCTGAAGCCCTTTAAGTGATGAGGAAACTCCTCCCAGTCACTGCTTTCCCCAAACAGGAGGTATCAGGGTGACACATTAGCGATGTTCGAAAAGGTGAGGAAGAGCCTGGGCTGCGCACTGCGCTGCTAGGGGTCACATTCCTACCAAACCAGCACAGGAGGGCTGTCTGCCGCCTCTTACAGGAGGAAACAATGCTTTTCCATGCAATTACTATCAACCTCATACGACATACTCTCCTGCTTTTCCCTCCCTGAAATCAATTTATGTATCATTTAGTTTTTTTAACTATTAAGCATTGTGGATAGTTTGAAAATATCTACTGTGGGTTTTTTTCAAAGCACCTGCTGCATTTTCCCACATATATTAGACAGGCATTAGGTGGCAGTATGGACTGGAGACTTCAGCATGGGGCAATGGGCGAGATACTCGTATTCCTGATTCCAGTTGTAACATGGAAAGATTCTCTAAACTTTCCTTTCTGTCTGAGAAATGGAGGTATAAGTAATGATCCGCTGAAGTCCTGTGAGGATTAATTAGCTAATGTCTTGACAGAGCTCTGTGCATGAAAAATGCACTCCATGAGTAGAGAAATAGTCAAGTAGAAAATTTTTCTTTGACATAGTTTAATGTCATGCATTTTGTCCTTGGTTCCTGTAGTGACACATTTGATCCATAATTCAGCCCATACATTCTCAACTATTCTATTTTTAGATTTCAGAAAGACTCAGGAATTTATAGCTAAATCTAACTTCCCAAACCATAGTCTGACAGGAATGATCAGAGCTAAGTACACAGTAGTTAGTGAAGAGCTGACAAAGTGCTTTCATAAAGTCATCGCAAGTTAAAGATGGAAAAAGCCTAGTGGGTCATCTAATCCATCTCCCTGCCTCTGAAAGGTTGGGTTTTTTATTGCACAGTTTTGCTAGTGCTGTATCTAAGCTGGTGAAAATGTCATTAGAAGTTTTCTAGGGAAATCCCCTGTCTGACCTCCACAGAAGGCCCAGATTTCCAGATCAGTTTCAGCCTCATTTTCCCCCAGTTTCAGCCCATGACTTCCATCAATGTCCCTCAATCCAATCCACATCACTTTTCAATGTGCAAAGGGGAGTTCAGCTAAAGCCAGTCAAATATAAAAATACCGCAGCTAAATTCTGATCCAAACGTACTTCAACCCACCTCTGGATCCTGTTCAAACTCATTTCAATGACTCCAAAAATGCCTTGTATTATTGATATTTCAACTCACAGAGGGGTATTTCTGTTCCCAGGAAAGCAGAACATTAGCAGAGCAACTTCACCTGATGCTGTGCCTGGGAACCGGCAGCAGACCTTCCTACAGGTAGAGCCTAGACTCCGAGCTTGTGTTTTTACATCTGAGGTCCAGAATTAATGCCATCTTTTATGCCACCATATCACACTGCAGACATTTCACTAGCTCTGTGCTCCCATTTTTGCACATTTCTTATCTTTCAGCATAGCTGCTCTGTACGATTTTTCCTTCCTTTGGATTATTTCCATCTTTTCCTCTGCCTCAATGAGTTATTTTACATATTTTCACCCCGAATCTCACACTGTTATTCTATGCCATGTTGTTATCCTCTACAGCTTTTTTTGTCTCTTCTCTTCTATTTGCTCCAGGGCAGTTACTTATACTTTCACATCATCTGCAGTTTCCCTTACTTTCACGTTAATGAGGGCACCTGCATAAAAAACGAGCCAAACACAAATTCCTACCTCATCCTTTTTCTTTTTAGGATTCATTTCACCCTTCTGTTTTTGTGAAACCCCACTCTTCTCAGTCCTCCTTATGTGGCAGGAAGTTACTTGGCTTGTCAGCCACTCTCATTGCTCTAGGCCTTACCCGTGTTATAAGCCCAACCAACCCTTTCCATTTCCATTATTTGGATTCATTTTTCGTTTTAGCCTCAAACACTGAAACCTTTTATCTCTCATGATAGCCGGTGTGCTGCAAGGTGCTTGTTTTCTATGTATATGTGAGCAGTCTAGAACAATCTTCTCAAAATTCAAAGTCGTGTAAAGAATTGATTTTAAGTACGACCCTGACCCCATGCTTGTATTTATGAGTGTGTGAATGATCATGCAATTTTAACTAATGTGTTGTTTGAGATACTTTCAGTAGTTTTCTCAGATTCATAGCTCCTGAGGCCAACCAGGATGACTCGAGCAGCTCTCCCCCATGTTAACTCTCATTTAAGTGTTGCTGTAAGAAAAAAACCATTAACCCCCCCCCCCAAAAAAATAGTTCTACAAATTACTACAATAAATTTTAATGAGACCCTCACTGTTGAATCCTGTGTCTTATTTCTAGTTCCATTTTTCTGGCTGCAAGACTGCAGAGAGCCGTCACCAAAGCTTTCCTCCCTTATAAACTCTTATGGACTGCAAATAAGTCACCCTTTAACTTTCTTTTTATAAAACAGATGCTGGCTCCTAGATCTAGGATTTGCTGCCCATAATAAATGCTTTCCAGCTTCTTAATTGTTCTCATAACTCTCCTCTGAACCCATTTCAGTTTGTCAATATCCTTCTTGAATTGTGGATGACAAAACTGGACACAGTATTCCATTAGTACTCTCTCCAGTGCCAAACACAAATATCATCACTCCATTGCTATTTGTGCTACCTCTGTTTATACATCCAAGGATGACATTAGACACTACCCTGGTCAAGGAGAAGCTTATTACCCAAGCAGCTCAAATTACCCTCCCAATCCATGCTTTCTGGGAAGCAGAAAGCTTTCCTCCCCTTCATTTTTATTCTAAATTGCACCCAGATCATGTATTTGTGTAATAAAATTCAGGTTAAGACCTACATTGTTTAGCTTATTCTCAGTTTATCCAGAGAACCACGTTGTTCTGTATGGCTTTCAAGCTCAACATTGCTGTCTTTGTAAACCTTATTGGTTACTGGTAGTTAGACAATGGCCAAGAAGCAGATACCAGCTGACCACTCTAGAAGGACATATGCTTGCTCATTGTTACCTGCTTGTAGCCATGACTGAAGCCCTATCATCCATCTTACTTTTAACAGGCACTATGGTAATTCTGTGGCATTCTTATTTATTATTCAAAACATTATGTAAGTTCTAGTCAAATTCTTAGCAGATGTCTAAGTACATTATATCCACAATGCTATCCAAATTTATCCTATCTTTATCTAGCAATCTATTTAAATATGAAAGTATCCATTTAAGCTCTTCAATAAATAGTAATAAGTAATAATTATAAACCCATTCATTCTCCCCTCTATTTTGTTCTTGTATCCTATTTAAAATATTTTACCCAGAATGAGTGTCAGAATGAGAAATAGCAGTTGAAAGCATCTGGGTCATGCCATCTTCTGATTGTAAACACTGCTACAATGCTGGAGATTCCTCTTTGTCTAAAGAGTTATTTAAAATCCATCCTAGAAACACTGAGGTCCTCAACCAGCTCATTTAAAACTCCTGGGTGTTGAGAAAGCAAAACAGTTTTTTTCTCTTATTTTAATGAAGATTTTTAACGTTTTTGTCTAAGATGTCTCAGACCTGTCTGGGAATGCACTGAGACTGTCTAACAAAACTATCAACGATGGCTCTATGTTTCAGGTAGGTGCCCCCAAGATTTCTCTTGGCTGCCACCTACCTGGATGTCTGCAACGCATTTGATGCTGCCCCGCATGACATCCTGGTCTCTAAATTGGAGAGACATGCATTTGACTGATGGACCACTGAGTGGAAAAGGAACTGGCTGGTTGGTCGCACTCAAAGAGTTGCAGTCAACAGCTCCATGTCCAAGTGGCGAGTGGTGATGAGCAGTGCTCCTCAGGCATCAGTACTGGGATCAGTACTATTTAACATCTTTGCTGGCAACACGGATGTTGGGATTGAGTGCACCCTCAGCAAGTTTGTCAACGACACCAAGCTGTGTGGAGGGGTCAACATGCTGGAGGGCAGAGATGCTATCCAGATGGACCTGGGCAGGCTTGAGAGGTGGGCCTGTGAGAACCTCATGAAATTCAACAAGGCCAAGTGCAAGGCCCTGCACCTGGGTCAGGGCAATCCCATGCACAAATGCAGGCTGGGTGGCGAATGGATCAAGAGCAGCCCTGAGGAGAAGGACTTGGGGGTGTTGGTGGGTGAAAAGCTCAACATGACCCAGCAATGGGCACTCGCAGCCCAGAAAGCCAGCAGCATCCTGGGCTGCATCAAAAGAAGCGTGGCCAGCAGGTTGAGGGAGGTGACTCTGCCCCTCTACTCCACTCTCATGAGACCCCACCTGCAATACTGCATCCAGCTCTGGAGCCCCCAACATAAGAAGGACATGGACCTGTTGGAGCAAGTTCAGAGGAGGGCAACGAACATGATCAGAGGGTTAGAGCACCTCTGCTATGAGGACAGGCTGAGAGAGCTGGGGTTGTTCAGCCTGGAGAAGAGAAGGCTCTGGGGAGACCTTATGGCAGCTTTCCAGTATCTGAAGGACACCTACAAGCAAGCTGGAGAGGGACTTTTTACAAGGGCATGTAGTGATAGGATGAGGGGTAATGGCTTCAAACTGAAAGAGAGTAGATATAGATATAGACGTCAGGAAGAAATTTTGCACTGTGAGGGTGGAACAGGACACTAGAACAGATTGCCCAGGGAAGTTGTGGAGGCCCCATCCCTGGAAGTGTTCAAGGTGAGGTTGGATGGGGCTTTGAGCAATCCGGTCTAGTGGGAGGTGTCCTTGCCCATGGCAGGGGGGTTGGAAGTAGGTGATCTTTAGGGTCCCTTCCAACCTAAACCATTCTATGATTCTATGATTCTACCCCTGGAAACAGTAGCATCCCCATTGCATCTGTAGTTCTCTTTCTAGGCCTAATCCCCTCTGAACAATCGAACTGGTACTTTTGCTTGCAAACCAGCTCTTGCAGGTGTCCTCCAAATGAACATGCCTGGCATCTCCCAACAGCCCATTTAGTCTGGGCCTTGCACAAAGCTAAGTGTGGGGTCTGAGCTCCCCATACGCCCTTTTCAGGGAGGTGACCTGTGGTGTGAAAAACAAAGGCACCCTGTCCTTGGGGCTTTTTGGTTCGATTTGGTGAGAGAGGAGCTAGTTGTGATCTTTATCTCCAGGGGACATTCCTGCTTGGAGTGTCCCAAATGAATTCTCACCAGCCTGGATTTAAAATGAGGTGAAGCCTTCAAGCCGCACTCCCTAAAGCACCTGTCTCCTCGGCTGGGGACAAGGCCCAGCAAGGACTCCCTTCCTGCTGCTTATGGCCCAGCTCTTTGCATGGGCAAGGAAGCACGCAGCCCCGCTCTCAGCATGCTCCAGGCACGGCATGTAAAACCCCTCTTGGGAATTCAGCCTCGGGGAGGGCACATTTACCCACCTGAAGTGCCCCATTTAGTACATGTTTCCTGGTGGGAAGCACAAGCAAAGGATGAAAGAGAGATATAGACTTTTAAGTTTATGGCTCCAGTTAAAAACAATAAAAGGTTCAGATCCTGTTTCATACATGATCTGGCCTCTGGCTTTATCCAGCGACTTCTGTGTTAAGAAAATGTTCAGCAGGCAAGGGAAGGGGAGAAGCAGGTGAGGAGCTTGCAGCTGTTTGCTGCTACAGAAAGGGTGGGTGAGAATAAATGATATAAAAATAATCCACCTAAAAAATAAGTAGAAAAATAATGCTAATCCTATTTAGACCTGGTAATTCTCCCTATATGTTTTATTTACGGAACAGTAATCCTAGAACAATAAATAGTGCTATTCTTTACCCTCCCATGAAGATAATGTGGTAGAAAGAAAGGTATGTAGCGTGTAAAAAAAGCACTCTAAAGAAGAAATTGATCATGTAATTAGAAGAGATTTTTTTCATGGAGCTTAAGAGTGTTTTAAAACAGCCTTACATAATGGAGATTTATAAGGGATTGCTTTCACAAAATGTATAGTACAATAAAAATGAGGGGAAAAAATGACCCAAACATGTTACGTTTCAACTATCTGACATTGCACAAACAGCCTTTGTCAATTGTAAAACCAGACAGTTTCAGCTGAGACTTGTTAGCAGGAACAGCTGCAGCTACTGCAACTGAGAACAGGCTTGCATACGCCTGTGTCAACGCGAGCCACACAAACTCCTCATTTGCTCCTCAGTTCTTCTTTCTGCACGAGTTCCCAAGGATTATTTAGCAGTCCTCATCGCCCAGCAATCCCCTGTGGTTTCCACACTGAGCTAAATGCTGTTGTGTGGGCCCAAGTCTCTGCCCATGATGTGCTAACTGAAACTTGGCTTGAGCAAGGAAAAGAAATGAGAACTGTGGCTGGGTCAGAAACCAAAGGTGAAATTTCCTGGCTGGCCAAAGATCTGAATGAGCTATATCCTGATTTTGTGCCAAAACAGGTCTCTAAGTTGAGCCGGAAAAACCCATAAATACCTACCGTGGTTTTGATCTGTCACCTAGCAAAAAGCACATGATTGTTTTATACAAGTAAAGGCCCTGTTCTTGGCTTTATTCACCCAAAGCTTGATTGCACCCTGTGAGGCAAGAATTAACGATGGCACAGAATTAAGCAGATTTGACCTGTGAATCCAGCCGTTGTAATAGGTCCTGTTCAGGGCTCCCACTTTTATTTGTTTAATAGTCATGATTTGGGTTTGGCATCTCAATCTGTGTGATAAGGAATACCGTAAAAACCATTTTCTCATGAGATACACCATGATCCTCTTCTTTGCTGTGATGGTGGTATTCTAGGAGTGGGATGCACGGATTTCCTACTCTCTTCCAGGTTCTGCAGGGGACCACTGGCTACTCCTCCATAGCCTTCTGCCCCCACTTTCTTTGGGGGGTATATTCAATAAGACCACCACTCATGACTGCCTTGCTAGAGCCTGACCTGTAGCTTTGTGCATGCATGTAAACTCCACTGCTCACTGGGTCTACAACTCTCTGAAGTCCTGTGACAAAGGTGTAATGCTTTAACCCGTTCCTGCACCTGCGAACCCAAAACTCCTTCCTCACATGGAACAGCAAACCTCCCCCAGGCAGGATGCTCTGAGAAACAGCTCTGCTTCAGCTTGGTCCCTATGGCTTGATACTTTTATTTTGCTGAATCTTGAGTAGTTTCCACAGCTATCGCAAATGCCAACTAATTCTGAACAAAACATTTAATGCTTTTGTTATTAATTTTCTAAAATGTATTAAGGGATTGAGTGAAGTAGTGTTTAATTTAGAAAACAGCATTATTACAGCCTGTAGAGACTGAAAATGGAGGACTGAAAAGACACAGAAGTATATAACAATACAGTAATTGACATGCATCGAAGTGAATATGTGCATACGTACATGTTCAGAAGTAGTGTTACTCATTTGTGCTTTGTGTAAAGTGGCATATTTCTGGCAATGGCAAGGAACTGCTGGTGATTTCCTTTGATGAAAGATATGACCCACAGTTATAGGATGTATAAGAGCATTTCACAAGTCTCTATTGATGGTGAAAGGCAAAATCCATTAGCAGTTTTGTTGGACTTTTCATTGAACCTGGGAGCGGAGCTGAAGACTATTCCTGACATCTAACTTGAAGCCGACAACCGGATCGAATTTGTCAGTGTGTTTTCAAGTCCACCCTTTGCTGTGAATATCTGAAGGCTTTAAGGTAGCTGCTAACCCATCAGCATTGAGGAAAAAGACAAAGATAGTTCCTGGTACCCCAAGCATGCTTCTCTTTTCACCACATCTACTGAATGAGCACAACCAGAAATGCTATGTCTCTCTCCCAGCAGCACACCATGCAACACAAACATGGTGTCACAAGCATTCTTTGTGTAGTGGTTTGGGCCAGACTGACTACTGAGATGAATGACAGATGCTCTCCCCCACCTCCTTCTCCAAGGAGAGGAGGGAGAGAGAGAAAGAGACTTATAAGTTTAGATGAAACTGTGTGGAGGGGTCAACATGCTGGAGGGAAGGGATGCCATCCAGAAGGACCTGGTCAGGCTTGAAAAGTGGGCCTGTGCAAACCTCCTGAAGTTCAACAAGGCCAAGTGAAAGGTCCCTTCCAATCTAAACCATTCTATGATTCTATAATGAAAATATTAATAATAAAATAAAAAGAAAATCATGAAATAAATACAAAACCAGTATCAAGCTCCCAGCATGATGATCACATCACCGGCAGGCACTGGGAAAGTCCTAGACTTGACTCAGCGATGGACGGGAACTGGGTTCTAGATCTGGATTCAGGAATGCACAGATTGGGATCAAAGGCAGACAAACAGACAGAGTCCTCCTTGGATACCGGCCATTGAAGAAAGAGAGCTGATCCTTTGACCCTCAGCTTTTATACTGAGCATGAGGCAGATGGGATGGAACACCTTGTTGGTCAGTTTTGGGTCACCTGTCCTGTCCGCTCCTCCCCACAGGTGCAACCCCTCTATGCATTTCCGCTTCTGACCCTCCAAGGGGGCAAATAACAAAGTTGGCTGGCCTTGGTTGTTATAGCAATAAGGATAAGCAAGAGCCTCTCTGCATCCCATTCCTTGGCATAAATTACAGCTAATCAGGTCTTATCATTCTGAGCACTAACAGTGTCTCCACAATATGCTGTTAATTTCAGAGAGTTTCAGAGAGCTCAGTTAGTTAGAAGAGGCTTAGCTGCAAAGTAAAATTACTGAACAGAGAATGGGTTCTGTTTTACCTCAAACCAGGACACTTTGCCTCACCTGGAGTGAGGAAGCAAGAAATAGCCCTTGAGCAAACTGAATGATGAAATGGCACAACTATTCTTCCAGCATACCTGGTGCTGCTGCGGGAGGCAGTACTGCACACTCACACACATGCAAACACAGACTGATGTCCCTGAGCTGCAGTAGAGGTAAAGCTGAGATGGGAGCAAAGAAGGATTTGGGATTCTCTAGACCTGAGGGGACTGATGGGAGGAGGAGTGGGAGCCTTGTGCCAGTCTGGCATAGGAAGGGCAACTTCTAACCGGGGCTGGAACCACCTGGAAATGCTTTTCGGCATCTAGTTCCCTGAAACCAGACACAATTTCCAGTGCAGTCGTGTATATGCTCCTATTTTCCACATACAGCAGAGGTAAAAGTTGAGGTGTAGCATCATTATCATTACCAATGCTGACGGCTTCACAGGTCAGTGATGAGCTTACTGACAGTGATTTAGATGATCTGGGTTTTACTCCTGCCACTGCCACCTGGGCAGGTACCACCACCACCAATGACAGGGTAGTGCAGACATACCTAAGTTAGAAACTCTTTAGAAACTGCTGCGGCAGCAGTTTTACCACTGCAGCACAAAACTCAGTGTTGAAGTAACAACTCTGCTATTCATTCAGCTTCTCTAAACCATTTTGCAGCACATTCTGCACTCCATGATGTTGTGGCTACAACACACAGATGTTATCTGCTCTGTTGCAAACTAAGCCCTCCTGAGCCAGCTGGAGACACCACTACCCTGCAGTGCCTGTTGGGAACGAATGGAGAACCTCTGTGATTAACAATTCATGTCTCTATTCTGCCTCTGTACAAGAAGGATACTGAGGATTGTTGCTTACCTTTGTAGTGCTTTGAGGAGAATAACGTAAGCAATTTTCTACTCATCAATTACATTATGCCTTAGGAAATCAGCTGGTGCACGGAGAATCTGATTATGCAGGACTGGAAACAGTGTCTACCCACAGATCGGAAATAAAGATCTTGACCTTATCTTCTTGCTTCTGCGAAGGCCATCTGGTGGTCGATTGGGCATTGGGTATGCAAGTGATGATGTGCACGCACTACAGAGAGGCTTTATGGAAGAGCAGAGCACTGCAGCACAGCTCCTCCAGCCCCTGCATCACAGCTTCCGAAAGAGTGGAGCAGAAGTCTGCTCTCCACAGTCCACAGTCAAATGGACACTAGCAGTATTTCTGAACCGGCAATACCTGCTCAGTGCCCCCGCACACATGCATGTGAACTTCTGCCAGCCATTTTCCAAAATTATCTGTTCTATTACTTTAAATATCTGTACCTCAATGGACACCAAAATTCTGCCTGCAGTCATTAGAAGGACTGCGAGCAGAAAGGGAAGGGACTGGGATTTGCTCCTAGGCTGGCCCTGGCATACATGACGCTTGGTGAAGAGAGAGAGCTGTCCAAATTAAAAGGAGAAAACCTCTTTTTTTTTAAAGGATATAATTGAAATCACCTGTGTGCTTGAATTCCAAGCAATCCCAGTTTCCATGCAATTTTTTCCCCCATTACAGCCAGCCATTCATGTGCAGCATAACAATTTGCAAACAGCACTAAACTATCAGAGAAATTTAGAGACTCCTGAGTAACGTATAAAAAAATTAGGCTGCTGTTCAGTTTTCAGTTTGAAAAAAAACCAGCAAGCCACCTTACACTAGGGGAATTTGGATTGCATGAGGAACGTGCTGGCTACTTTAGAACTACACCGCATTTCAGTGTAGAACATTTCAGTCCCCACTTTACAGTTGTCAGTAGGATGCCTGGCTAAGAATTAATTCCTGAATTAGATGGCTCTCTCTCATATGATTATATGGCAATCAACTTCTCTGCTCATGGCCAATGATGACATCAGTATCAGTCCCTGCCGATAAAACCTCTTCTTCCCTTTCTGCACACTGGGTTGTAGCTCCTGGCTGGAACTCTGTACTGCAGAACAGACATTAAAAATCACTTTGCTGGAAACTGAGTGGCTCAAGGAAATGTCGATGAGTGACTGCCTTCGCTTTTCAAGCACTAGTAAGACTCCATCTGGTTCCTTCATCTCCTGGTCAAAGGCAAATGAAAGCAGCTACCATCTGCTTGTGTAATGTTTCTCTCTGAAGACTTGGTATCACCAGTCTGTCATAAATGCCCGTGTCCATACAGACTATGTATTTCATTTTCAGCAAGCAGTTTAAGCAGTCTAAGGGGCGTGAAGACCCCTGAGTTACAGTTTTAGTCTATGGATAAGTAGTGATTTTGCCTTAGCAATAGCTGTATGGGAAAAACATGGTGCCAGTTATACAACATAATGCTGACAGCACTCCATCTCCTGTGTAAGTAGGTAGGGAGAGAGGACTGTGGTCTGGGCAGAAGCCTGCATGTACCACCAAACTGAATTTGTCTTTGGAGCTGTCCAGGCACAGGGAGAATAACACTTTGGATCTACCAAGGACTTGTCCTATTTTTCCAGCGAAGCAAGGAAGCTGAGTCATGGAGCCCTGTCTGTGCCTTGCCAAGAGCAGTATGCCAAGGGACACCCCACTCCTTCTTACCGGCTCTTGAGATAATACCTTGCAAGCACACTTCAGTAGCTATTTAGAAATCTATGTGCCCAGCACTTCACACCTTCGTTTAAAGCAAGTTCTTAAACAAAAAGCTGATTTTTGCTGTTATTGGCCCAGCTCCATTCCCATGTCCAGAAAAAAATGTGAAGTGAATATCCCAGGGTAGATATTCTGCTCCAAATTGTACTCAAAAATAAGGGTTTTTTTCACAGTTAAAGCAGACAACTGAATTTAAAAGCCAGAACTGGGGCTGGAACTGAATTAGCTGCTCTTGCAGGGCAGTGCCCATAGCTGTCCCTGAGAGTGCTAGTACTGATTATCCCTGAGTGATCCCAAATAAATTGTGGCTGGAACTTGACATTGCTGCTAATTAGAGACAGGCATTTTGTAGCTGATCCCAACACTTGCTTGTGTGTTTAAGACAGAATAGGATACTAACTGAAGCAAAAATATATGAAAAGATCAAGTAATAAAAGGGAAATTACATTGCTGGAATTGTTGCCCACTTTTCTCCTCCCAAATTACATACTAAAATTAAAAAAATCCCAGTATACAGCTGAATACTGTATACAGCTGAAGGATATTATATCACATCAATTTATACTAGATACAGCTAAATGCTGTTTCATTCCAATGTCTCCTACATTGGAGTGTTTTAAGTGGAATGTAATTAACTATTAACTATTGGTTAGTTAAATAGTTGAAATTAAATCAATGACACTTTCCTTCTTTTCCCGAAGTGAACATGCTCTGCAGGATGAGTGAGTACCTTCTTTGCTTTAGACCAGTTGGATATTTACATCTTGCTTCAAGAACGCAAAGAGCCCTTTTGCTGCCTTAACTTCTACTCTACCACGTCCTGACTCTTATTACATAGTCCCAGTGGGAAAGGTGGATTTCACCCATGTGCATGGTACTGTAAATTAAGGAATAAAGTAGTAATACTTTGGAAATGATAGTATCTCCTATTTCCATTACAGAACTTGGCATCAAGGATGGTCTGACTCAGCGAGCTCTTTCCATTTAAAAGTTGACTATCAGTCTTATTCTTCTTTAAAAAAAAAACCTCCAGAGATGCTTATCATAACATTTTATCCATAATCAGTAAGAAGATGCATTTGCTTTTTCCAGGACATAAATATATTTGTGGCTAAGAAACTTCTAAGTTTCATTACAAAGAAAAAGCCTGCAAAATATGATGGAAACTTGAACCAGGGTTAATTCCTTGCACACTTCCATCGGTGTGAATGACAGGGAGCCTGGGAGGTCAATGGCCTCACACCAATGCAAGCCCCTCATGTCTTCCCCTCAGTATGACTGCTTGTTTCAAAAGCTTATCTGAGAAACAAACACTTCTGCAGTGACAGAAATGAGTGGGATTAAAAATAAAATCAAATTAATTTTGTGTTCAAACCTCCTTGACCAACAGTCTGAGAGAGTCCCTGGAAATGCACAAACTTCCTCCCACACTTTCCCATAAATATGCCTCAACGCTTGACAGACCACATAAGTAAATGGTGGATTTGTGACCTTGAATATCTCAGCTTTAAATCAGTTCCTAGCAGTACTACCAAGCTTGTTTTATATAATCAGATAACAATGGGTGGCAAATTCTATTTACTATCAGACAACTAAGTGCAAAAGGTATGAAGAGTTACATCTGGTCTACTCTGTTTCCTTGAACAGGTTTATATGACTGGCTAAATGCATGGATGACTCCAGCACCCGTACTATATCAAATCTATGGAGACCTATTAAAAAAGCAATGGGAAATAGTGTGGTAAAGTGTTTGGCTTTGTTTCTTTCTGCCTTGCTTGCATGTCTGCTAAAACAAAACCGCGGCCCTCCCTTGCGACCAAAATTGTGCCGCTGTCTGGATGGAAGCACAATCTAAATTGGAAGGTTATTTTCTGATCAAAACTGCAGGGATGTGTTTTGAATATTTAAATTGTGGGGATTACATTTCTTCACAGCAGCATCTCATGACTACTAACTAACTTACTGCTCTTTCAGATTGCTGAAGCTTCTTATGAGATTGTCTCCCACTTGAAAACCCAACTCAAAACAGAAAGGTACTTCTCAGCTGCTAAAAATGGATATAGACTGGTAGCAAAGACCTTCTGGCACAATCACTCAGCACAATATGCAGAAGCAGACCGAAATGTACTCATTTATTTGAGTGAAGCAGGAAAGTAGCGCTAAGGGACCTGTGGAAGCATTGCCATTCCGGATTCTGCAATCTCACTGAATGTTTCAAAACCATCTTAGCAATTTTTTCTATTCCGCTGACCTGACAGACATGCTGCCTTTCTGTTCATTCAGTGGAAGGAGGATGATGGCGTTTACAACTACCACTGTCTGCCTGCAACTCTGCCATCCAAGAGAGAGAGAAAAGATGGAATGACCTAAAATAAGCCATTTTCTCCAGTAAAACAACTTAATCAAAAAGAGGCTAGTAATATGCTGTCTCTAGCCTTTTTTTGCTGTATCTCTTTAGATTTTATCCTACAGCCTGCCTATAAACCTGCCAGAATATCTGGACTCCCTTTTTATTTGGAGGCAGATAAGGCAGAGGGGCCCTTAGATTTAATATAGCTTAGAGATAAGAGGTGATAATGCACCTAAATGAAAGTGCTGTAGATGAAGTTTGCTTACCTGCCCTGACTCCTTCCAAAACTCCAGATGTAGCACAGTTACGTCTCTAACAGTCCCGTGGTGCGGGACCCAGGGAGCATGCAATAAGGGACAACCACTGCCCCAAAGCAGGCAGGACAGGGGTGGGTGGGAGGAGGAGATGGCTGACCTGCTCAAGGAAGGCCCCAAAGCAGGGCAGCGGGGGCTGCTCTGGTCACCTCTGCATCCACCAGTGTCTGGCACTGCTATGCCTGCCTTTGCAGAGCCTACAAAAGACCCTGGTATGTGTTTTGATTATCTGCTTTCTGGCACTTGCCTTGAATCTTTGATGCTAACACTTGAAAAGTAGCTGCAAGTCTCCTAAAAAAAGTAATGTTTTGACAGTGCTGAAATTCAAACCATACGCTGAACATTAACTTTTACTACTACTTTGTAAATAAGGTTATCAAAGATGTTGATAAGAAGAAAGCTCTGACGATGACAAAGTTGATCACATACTGCAGCAGCAGCTCTTCTCTCAGCTGCTTTTTGAAAACTCTGAGAGTTTCGGTATCCAAAAATAATGTCTCAGGAGTTGACATAATAGCTGTTTCCTGCAATGACCTATTTTCACCGTAAGCTTCAAAATAACCCGGAAAACCAACCACCTGCATGAGCCTGGTGAAACTTAGGAGAAAGCGACTTTGCACTCAGTGAAAGGGAAGTCCCTTGGTCCGGCGCACCCAGGGTCACACAGTCACCATTGCACGGCTCCTTTCGCCAGCCTCGAGGGGCAGAGGCACGAAACACAGCAGCACCTATTTGCCACCGAGGCAGCTGCCACGGCCAGCTGGGCTGTCCCCAGCAGCAGGTACGAATCGGTACAGCAAGGGATGATACACAACAGCTTTTCTGCTTTCTCTCTTGTGTCTTTAAAGGCCACTGATGATGTCAATAACAGGCTGCCTTTCACAGCTTGGACATATTTTTTTCAAGCTGCTGTACAGTCAGCTGAATTGGTGGAGCCCTCCTTCCCTCCCTTTGCTGCTGCCTAACTCACTATTCCTCTCCTGTCTCCTTTCACCTTTACTCTTTTTTCCTTCAGCTTTCTGCCCTGTGTCACTTCATTTTACCTTGCTGAGCCCTCTTAATAATGAAACAACAATTTAGATAGCTGTACATTGCAAAGACAGTCCAGAATGTTATGTATCCTTGTCAGATGCGTTGCTAATTTAACAGTGTTTTACAGTTAGCAATTCCTTCTCTGTTTTATTTAATTAAAGTTTAATACTCACTAGTTGTAAAAAATAAAATTTTTCTAACTCAGCTTGTGTTCTCACACTAAACTATATTTTCAGGTATAATTTTATTTCATTTGCAGAAATCCCGAATCTCCCTATGTTTGTTTAAAAGTATCCAGCTTAGAATGCAGCTTAAGTTCCTTTTGCAAATACGCACTATACTACCTTATTTCAAGAGAAAAGGAACTGTTCCTTATGGACAAAAGCACAGTCAATATCTTTGGGGTACTTTAATGAGATCTAGTCCCAGCTGAATAAATTAAGATTCAAGCGATTAAACTAAATTAAGATTCACAACACCAAGCTGAGTGGTGCAGTTGACACGCCTGAGGGATGGGATGCCATCCAGTGGGACCTGGACAAGTACAAGAAGTGGGCCCACATGAAACTCACGAGGTTCAGCAAGGCCAAGTGCAGGGTCCTGCACCTGGGTCAGGGCAACCCCTGGTATCAATACAAGCTGGGGCATGAAGGGATTGAGAGCAGCCCTGCCAAGAAGGACTTGGGGGTACTGGTGGATGAACAGCTGGACATGAGCCAGCAATGGGCACTTGCAGCCCAGAAGGCCAGCTGCATCCTGGCTGCATCAAAAGAAGAGTGGCCAGCAGGTTGAGGGAGGTGATTCTGCCCCTCTGCTCCGCTCTGGTGAGAACCCACCTGGAGTACTGTGTCCAGCTCTGGAGTCCTCAGCACAGCAAAGACATAGACCTGTTGGAGTGGGTCCAGGGGAGGGCCACGAAGATGATCAGAGGGCTGGAGCACCTCTCCTATATAAGGAAAGACTGAGAGAGTTGAGGTTGTTCAATCTGGAGAAGAGAAGGCTCTGGGGATACATTATTGCAGCCTTTCACTCCTTAAAAGGGGCTTATAAGGAAGATGGGGACAGACTTTTTAGCAGGGCCTGTTGTGATAGGACAAGTGGTAATGGTTTTAAACTAAAAGAGGGTAGATTCAGACTAGATATAAGGAAGAAATTTTTTATAATGAGCGTGGTGACATACTGGCCAAGGTTGCCCAGAGAGGTCGTAGATGCCTCATCCCTGGAAACATTCAAGGTCAGGTTGGACGGGGCTCTGAGTAACCTGATATAGTTGAAGATGTCCCTGCTCGTTGGAGGGGGGTTGGATTACATGACCTTTAAAGGTCCCTTCCAACCCAATCTATTCAATGATTCTAAGAGTGTGTGGAATGGAACTTTTTTTCTTTCTTGAAAGTTAGAAATTTAAGAAATGGATTTAAATGTCCAAGTGTTAAATTAATCCTTTTCTACCTGCTATCAATTTAGAAAACATCAGATAACCTTAGGCTTTCCCATTCAGTGGTGCCAACAAGAGGATAAATCTCAAGGAAGTTGTAGGAAAGAGGGTCATGGAATCATAGAACCATAGAATGGTTTAGGTTGGAAGGGACCTTAAAGATCACCTACTTCCAACCCCCCTGCCATGGGCAAGGACACCTCCCACTAGACCGGATTGCTCAAAGCCCCATCCAACCTCACCTTGAACACTTCCAGGGATGGGGCCTCCACAACTTCCCTGGGCAATCTGTTCTAGTGTCCTGTTCCACCCTCACAGTGCAAAATTTCTTCCTGACGTCTATATCTAAATCTACTCTCTTTCAGTTTGAAGCCATTACCCCTCATCCTATCACTACATGCCCTTGTAAAAAGTCCCTCTCCAGCTTGCTTGTAGGTGTCCTTCAGATCCTGGAAAGCTGCCATAAGGTCTCCCCAGAGCCTTCTCTTCTCCAGGCTGAACAACCCCAGCTCTCTCAGCCTGTCCTCATAGCAGAGGTGCTCTAACCCTCTGATCATCTTCGGGGCCCTCCTCTGGACTTGCTCCAACAGGTCCATGCCCTTCTTATGTTGGGGCCTCCAGAGCTGGATGCAGTATTCCAGGTGGGGTCTCACGAGAGTGGAGTAGAGGGGCAGAGTCACCTCCCTCAACCTGCTAGCCACGCTTCTTTTGATGCAGCCCAGGATGCTGCTGGCTTTCTGGGCTGCGAGTGCACATTGCTGGCTCATGTTGAGCTTTTCACCCACCAACACCCCCAAGTCCTTCTCCTCAGGGCTGCTCTCGATCCATTCGCCACCCAGCCTGCATTTGTGCATGGGATTGCGCCGACCCAGGTACAGGACCTTTCACCTGGCCTTGCTGAACTTCAGGAGGTTTGCACAGGCCTACTTCTCAAGCCTGTCCAGGTCCTTCTGGATGGCATCCGTCCCCTCCAGCATGTTGACCCTTCCACACAGCTTAGTGTCATTGGCAAACTTGCTGAAGGTGCACTGAATCCCAATATCCATGTTGCCAACAATGTTAAATAGTACTGATCCCAGTACTGATGCCTGAGGAGCACTGCTCGTCACCACTCGCTACTTGGACGTGGAGCTGTTGACCGCAACTCTTTGAGTGTGACCAACCAGCCAGTTCCTTTTCCACCCAGCGGTCCATCGGTCAAGTCCATGTCTCTCCAATTTAGAGACCAGGATGTCATATGGGACAATATCAAATGCTTTGTCAACTGAAGAAGCACAATAGCTGCAGCAGCAGTCGTGTAGCGACATTTTTGATCACTCATAAAATATACCTTTAAGTTTAATAGCTTAATGTATTACGTTATAACAGAGGACAATGGTACTTGTTGATTCAGCTATAGTTTCAAAGCCACCAGGAAGATCTTCACTTAGAAATGTTGCTTGTCTTCAGTGATCCCTTCCCAGGCATGGGCAGGATCTGGTCCTGCAATGAGGCTGAAGGAGTCCTTATTATTGGAACAAACCCAAGTCCCTTGCAGGGGGGAGTCACAGCATGTCCCATAAGGTCCCGGGTTCAGACTCCAGGACACTCTGCAAGACCTACCTACCCCATGGTACTATCTCAACCAATACATCCCAACGAAAGCAATGCAGATAGGATCTGCAGGATGGGCACCTATAGCCCTGAGCAATGACATCTTAGTTTTGGCTGACTTGTATACCATTTATAGGCATTCCTGAGGTCTTAGCTGGTCTTAGCCATGGGCACAAACGAGAGATGGAGGAGGTCACTGCTCTTGTGCACAAAGACATGGCATGGGTAACCCCCTCTAATTTGTTGCGAACATATTTCTCTGCTTCTAACCTGTCTCATGTAGGAAAACTTCATTCAAAGCATCTTTACGTTCTCAGCAGACCTAGGAAGATCAACTAATGAAATGTTTTCTTTCTGGAGTCTTGTTTAGGCCTCACAATACATTGCACTAGGCTCCCCAAAGGAAATAAGTAGGTAAAGAGAGCCAAACTTCCCTGCAAAGGCAATGTCTACAGGGGGAAAACAACACAGGATCAGTACTCCCTGGAACTACTTGAAGCTCTAGATGTGCTCGAAGTTTGTTGCCTTTGGGACAGTGCAACTTGGCTCTATTAAGAGGCATTGATAGAGCTTAGCCCACTACACCAAGCATTTACACTACATTTGCCAATAGGGAGTTGGAGGTGAGAGAGCAGAAAGATCATCACTGTGCAGGCTCACCTCCAGTTTCAGGCAAACACAGAGAGAGGAATTTTGCTGCATTTGTTTTTAAAGGAAAATAGTTTGAAATGGCCTCCCGTGTGGCCTGGTTTGCTCTCAGCTTACTTTTCCTTGGAATTCCTTCTTTTTTGCCTGCTCCAGACAGATGACTAGAGCCAGATGAGTGATCGCACTACGCAGATACTACACAAAACACAGAATAAGTAATATTTAACACCTACACACAGTTTTTATCTGCAACATACTTTGCAAAGTCTGACTTTTTACTTTGCAGTGAGCCACCAGTAGGCAGACCCCCACAAAACTGAGGAGAGGTTAATGCAAAACAGCAGCTAAAACAGCCTGAAATACAGCCAGTCACTGTGTATTAGTCATTCCCAGAAATACAGCTATTCACAACATGCACATACAAAATGCCTATGAGGTTGTAATAATGGTGGCAGCACCATTTATCTGGTTGGGAGTTACTGGTTTAGCAAACAAGTAGCATTGCTGAAGGAAGGAGATCTGTGCCCCAAGATACTACAGTGGAAGAGGCAATTAAGAGTAGATAGCACATTGCCCTCTTTATGATAAACACAATTATATAAGGTTATTATGCAGTGATATTTTTCACAGCCTGCTTTTGCATATATGCCATTTTAGAAACACAATAAGTAACTGGAGGTGTTCTTCCCAATAGATTGGACTGCCTGAGGTTATTCGCATACCAGAGATTCAATGCTCACAAAGCTTTAAATAAACTGAGCCCAAAGAAAGGAAAAGAAATTAAATGCACCGTTAGAGGAATAGAAGAGGATTTATTTTCTCAAGACAGTACTCTATAGGAGTTGTGCATTGATTGCAAGTATAAGTACAAAATGAAAACAGTGGCTTCCAAGCTAAAGGGTGCTGCTAAATAGGAACTGCTAACAGTAGGCAAGATGCACATTGCTTCTCACCTGCATCTCTTTCCTTCACCAAGCAAAAAGGAACAGATTTTCTCAGTTCCTCTCAGTCTCACAATCCTTTTTTTTTTCTCATGCTAAGGACAGAAACAAGGATGATGGAAAGAAAGACATAGTAATCACCTGCACTGAATTTCTTTCCCTCAGCTCTGTTGTTCTATCTGACAGCAGGAAAACAAAGGGTGGAGGATAGACTGATAAAGGGGATTGATTAGTTTTGATGTGGGAATCGGAAGAAAAATGCTGTCAACTATTAATGAAAGTTTTCTGCTTGATTTGTAGACTAGGGAAACGATGAAAAGTCATGAAGAGCTTGCAAGAGAACTCAGAGTGTGTTGGTCTAGTCAACCGTACTAAATCATAACAAGCGTAGATCTTCACAGAGAAAGGGAAAATATATGAGTAGTGCCTTCAAAATAGACATTTAAAATCAGGATATTTCAGATAAATCCTGAGGATTTATCTTTTAGCCTCCTTCAGTAAATTCACAGTTAACATCAGATTCTTAATCTGTATGAGCCTATTCTGAGATTTCCAAGTTTAGACTGCGAACACTTCACCAGTTTTCAGGAAACTGAGTGTCATTTTCTATACAAACTCTAAAGCAGTATTCCTTAATCCTTTTTTTTGCAGATGCATCTCCTTTTGTGGTGCCTTCCTTTCTAAGTGTTCACACAAGCCAGGAGAAACTTTTAAATGCTGACAGGACATCAGTCACACAAAGGTGGATACTCAATTGTAAAGATCCCAGACTCCTCCTCTTTGATCCCCAGTGATCAAAACACACTGTCTGAGACACATTGACTTGTAGTATAAGAAATAAGATGGTTATTAGTGCAGCTGCTGGGTTTTTTTGGCCATTCATAGAAAAATATTGTCCACATGAAGTCCATCATTTCAAGATAGCTATAAAGAAGATATAAATCATAACTATAACCCTCCAGAAAGTCAAATATTTCTGGGAGTACTATAAACAAACCTGAACTCCCAGACAGTTCTGCTGCTTGAAGAATTCTACGAGAATTTGTGGCACCTCGTTAGCAGGCAACAATTACCTTCGGTACCAGTGCTAGCCCAGACAGAGTCCTGTTAGCAGGAAAGCAGGAGAGAGATTCTGTGACCTTGTGAAAAGTATCAGAGAAAACAGTCCCAGCCCTTGCAGAAGCTCGCACAAAAGAACCAATCCCGAGTAGTCGCACTTAGAGGGAAGACACTGCAGTGTTTAAAGGGTGTTATTGTACAGTTCACTCTAGACTGTAGATTAGATCTTCAATTGGATACATTATAAATGGGAATTTCTAAAAGCAAGAAGCAAACGTTTACAAATGAAAAAAGTGTCATTGAACTACTCTTCAAAATGGAGATTGTTTAATGAACTGGGTGAAGGGATTTTCAGCTTTATACAAGACATTTTTATAGTTGGGCTATGTTTGTTAAACTTGCATTAAATTCATCACCGGTGTAATCCCAATGACATTAGGCATGGGAATGCAACCATTAGTTGGGGCTATCTGGTTACTACAACTTCAGTTAGACTAATTTCCTCACCCTACACCTAATCAAGGAAGCGCACAGACCCGGGTCTCAAAGAGAGAAAAGATCAGATAAAGTTGAGTGAAGATTGAAGTGTCATTTAGATGGCTACACCCAAAATTAAAGCCCTGAATTTGCTGTTAGGTACCAATGCTGGAGGCACGTTTTGCCCAGAGATATTTCACTGTTCTCCCAGTCTTGACACAGCTGAGCAACACCATTCTAGACAGTGCCCAAGCGAAATCAGGGTCCAGAAATAAGCAGTTTTCTGGCTAAAATTCTCTGCAGAACTCAGTGCAGTAGATATTTCTAGATTGCTGTGGAAATCCGGAATTCAGCCTCCACAACAGAACCTGACTGAAGAATACATATATATTCCATAACATTAAAACAGCAAGACAAAAGCAACTGTGGGTTAATAATATAGACGAATTATAGGATTTGAACACCTATGGACAATCTTTATATTATTTATGGAGGAGAGAAAATACTGCTGTGTAGAGCTATTTTTGAGAGTCACACCAACATGTAAATGTGTGTTATTTATAGAATCCAAATAATGGATACCATATAAATACTTTATACAAAACAAGAATGAAATCCAAAGATCAATCTACTGCCCTCCATTCACCTTTGTATATTTACCTTGATTTCACTTCTGTTCAAATCTATTGATTGCAACTACATTTTATCTAGAGGATTATTACATGAAATGCATCATGCTATTCATTTATACTGTTTTTAAAAACAAGCTTTTCAATTAAAAGTAAATGCTTTATGACAAAAACACTGACCATATGAAGGTTACCTGAGGTCAGTGGGTACCCAGCTGGGAAAACAGAGAGAGGGGGGGGGGTTTCCAGCTCAGGTAGCTGGAGAAAATCCATTCCCAAGCTGAATCTTAAAATTTGTATTTGCATGTATGAACGAAACCTTTTTTTAAACTAGGTACAATGATGTTAAGAGATCTGTTTTGGTTGGGTTTTTTTTTTTCATATTATAGAAAAGAAATCTACAGCCTGACAGTTAGTGTTCCAAATTTAATGTAAAACCCCCATCCTGGCATCAAATTCTGATTTCGTCACTTTAATAGAGCTCCAGTAACTTAAATGACTTCAACAAAACCTTAGTCTCTCTTAGTTTCTTTAATTATTTTTCAGTCATTTATATTGTGAGAACTGCTGAAGTATGTTCCATGTAAATTCAAACTTGGCCTTTTGTACAGATTTATAATTGGAGATGAACATTCAGGAGTGATATAAATAGCCATCACAACCTAATTGAGGACAGCCTCAGTGTAAAGAACTGAGAGATAAGAATGAGACTGCACAGAAATCCTTAAACTTCTGATTTAAAAACTAATTAATACAATTTATTTTGAAAGAAAGAAGAGTGTGATAAGAAAAAAGCTCTTCTGAAACAATTTCAAGGATTGCAGCTGAGAGAACTCTGTCACCCAGACAAAATAAATGAGGTTTTACAGTCAGGAGAGGAATTCAGTAAACATGAGGAGGGTGTCACTTGGCCAATTAGATCAGCCAAAACTGTAAAATCTCAAAGGTCATGCCAAATATAATGACAGTGCTAGGAGAATTAATTAAAAACTTGAGAATTGATTTCCTCAAAGAAGCAAAAAGTGAAGAAAAGACAAGAAAGAAATAACCATCAGCAGAAAAAAATGTGCAGAGTTTTAAGGAAGAGAAAAAAAGAGCACATATTAAATGCAGAATGCACATATTAATTGACAGAAATTAAGGAAAACTCAAAGAGTGTTGGAAATGCACACTGAGTTTGCAAGAGAGATTCATGACTTACTACTTTGACATCAAAGCCTTACCTGTCCTGAAGATGATATGCTTGAGAAGTTAATCTTAGGCTAAATGAAAACTTAGTTATTTTAAAAGACAAAACACTCAGCACATGCGAATTTCATTTCAGCTCCTTGCAAGTAAAGTTCAGGCTCAGAAAGGGAGAAATTCCTCATAACCATTAATGATTACACACTTGGTGGTTGCTCTTGATGTGGAAAGTGATAAGACACTAAGGTAAAATCTTGCAGTGCAGAAGCATGAGACTGATGGATTTGCTCCAACAGATTTGCAAAGGGGATTTTTTTTTTAAAGACCATTATTTGTTAAATTAAAAACTAGGCTAATTCTCTGTATCTTTAATGACTTTAAAAATACAGTTTACAATTCTAAGCTATTTGTACTTGTGAGGAAGAAGAAAAGATAAAGTGCAAATTTTTATGTGCTAGCGCTATAAAGGTTCACTAGTTCTGTCTACAAACATCAATTAGGTACAGCTAATCAGGATGTTTGGGTGTTGAACAGCAACCAGTGGATGAACTGTGGAGATCTACATCACTGCTTGCCTTTTAAGAGTCTAAGATATGTGAATGAGATTTTTATGACAATCAAAGTGGCTTCAGAAAGAAGCCACATGCTTCAGAGAGCACTCTGAGGTTACAGGCCAAATTCATCCCTGGGAAGCCTAGCAGAAGCCAGCACTTTTATTGCCACTAGAGAACTCTGGCTAAGCCTTAGGAGGTGACACTGAGAGGGTTAAGTACAACAATGAGGAGATATGAAACCAGAGTAGTCCAAAGACGACTGTACCAGATCCCTCAAGTCTCGATGAAAAAAAACCTCACCAGTTTCAGTAGGTTGTGAACAAAATTTACTGAAAGAAAAGCTCCAGAACAAGGTCTGCAAAGACCTTGACTGTGGGTACAAAAGGAAATACTACTATTATTTGCTACACCTAGTCTTAGATTTCATAGAATCTCCTAGAATTTCCCATGCAAAATAAATCATACGTAGTGCTGGTTGAAGCGATTCCTACCAAAAGTGTCATACAATTGTAAGACATGTCTCCAACATGAGACTATTTGTGAGACGAAGCAAAGAACTGAGCAGTATCACAGCTCAGAGGTGATTTCAGATTCTTAATTACATTAACTCAATTGAGTCAATACAATTGTAATGGGTCTAGAAGGGAAACAGTGACCTGGCAAATGAGATAACATTTTTCTCAGTTTCATGATTTTCTCTGTTTCTATCAGACCAAACAAAAGGCAAAGTGTCCTCAGCCAGATAGAAATGCAGGAGAATATCTCATTATATTTGTCTATACCTGACCTACATACTGTGTTACATCTTTATAAATTAAAGTAGCAAACATGGATACTTCAGAGCTTTTCTTTCAGAGACAACATTCCCAACAACCACCAAATGCATCATACTGGTATCACTGGGACGTAGACTTTACTAATATGGTCTCCCATTAAAACTTACCAGTGAGGTATGAGCCTGAGCTTCGCTGAGTGATTATATGTCAATGAAGATAAAAAATACCTACTTCTTGTAGAAAACCAGCTAACCTGAAAGGCCTCTAACAAAAGCAATGAGTTGTGACATTCCATAAATGCACTAGTGCGTCATCCAGGGGTAAACCTATTGACTGAAGGTGCAGAAATCCAAGATTTTGTATCCTTTTTCACTGGAAAGATCAACTGCGGATTCTCTTTTTCAAGAACAGTAGGTGCTTCTGGACTTTTTTTTCTCCCCTAATAAACCTTACAGAGGAAGAAGAAAAGGTTGGGAGCACTGGTGTAGAAGAGACTACTGCAGCAGTCTGAAAAAAGAGCACTGAAGAATGGGCATGATAGTAGCCTCTGAGTATGTAAATGCTTTTCATCTGCTCCCAGTTCCACAGCGGCTGCACAAAACGCACTGGGCTTACACTGATTTAGGAGGATGGACTAGATAACCTCTCAACCTTCAGCCCTATTATTTTCTATGAATCAGGAGAAAGAGAAACTCCCTTCTTGTACAAATCTCAGTTCTTGAAGCTCCAAACTCCCATTTTTCTTTTCAGGTGTCTAAATTATATAAACACAGGAATCTTATCATTAGACATAAACCAGACCCAGCATAATTACAACACAGATCAGTTATCAGTAGATTCTTGGTCCTGCCCCTATTGACTTTCTTAGAAGAGAAGTGCAAACATCTAAAATACACATGATGCAAACCTTGTCACACACACACACGTGCACAAAAAACCCCAATAATCACACTCTGGTGATTTTGCTTGTTGGATTTGATCATGTGTAATTTTGCCAATTTTTTTCATCAAGGGAAATCCGTTTTGTTCATACGTTATCAATGTGAGCTAGGAAGCTTTCAAGGTACTTAACAGTTACTGCAGTCCCAAAGTGTCTAAAATACTGTTTCTTTCATGCCCAACTTCATCTTTATTCACACACAGTACCCTATAATTACACATACTCAGAGATTTTAATAAACAGATTTTTACTGCCACAGCCATCTTCACCATATGAAAGATGCCTCGTCGGACTGGCAAGCTTCCCTTTCCTTAGAGCTGTTTTCACTGTGTATTGAAAATGAGATTGTAGGATAGCAACACCAGGTGAAACGGGCTCTTGCTGAACACATACTGAACATAAAGGCTTGCTCCATCTTTCCTGACATTACCAGATTTCCTCAGGCTGCATCATGTGATCATTTATGAAAGCCACTTTGTGATCATTTCTGGTAGTCCCAAATTAGCCTCTGCTGTTTTGTGCTGGAATACAACCTGCCACCTCCCTGGAGAAGCAAAACAGCAGCACCATAAACGATAAGCTCTCCAAAGTCAGACGTATACACGTTTCTTGTTTCAGCCTTGTCGGACAAGCTACAGAGATCTTTAACTTCAATTATTTGTAACTGCCTGGAAATCAGCATAAACTGTCCATATGGGAAACTTGACAAAGCTGTCAATAATGCCTGTTTCACTGTAGATCTATGCCAAAGAACCTTCTGCTCATACAAAATTAGACAATGGTTTTAATTTTTCATTTCAGTTCCCTTCCAAGTATTTTAGGAGGAAAGAAATGAGCCTACAGTTAGGTAAAAATGTAAGTCAAGGCTGTACGCATGAGGAAAGTACAGGCAGCAATAAACTAGCAAGCATAACCTTGTATCCATTACTGAGCCCCTGGGCACATATTTGACTGAAGCTACTTTTGGCAGCTTGCACATTGTGCACACAATTTATAATTGAATTGTGTGTCACTAGTTTTGGAGTTTAGGCAGATTAAGTTTGGCGTCTGATTTTCAATAATATATAGGAAACACTGGAATAATTTGTGCTCCCATAGCACGACTATAAACGCAGGGTAATGCAATTTAAACCAGTGAAATGTATGAGTTTGCATCTGGGATGCTGAATTCATTTACTGCAGAGCTCTGCAGTTTATTTCTGAAGTAAAACCCAGGCTCAGTTGAAGTCAATAGGCATTTTACCACCTGCTTCAGCGTGGCCCAGATTTTAGCCTTATGATATGTGCTTCCATAGCAGAGGGAAAGAGACAAAAAAGAAATCAATAGGATTTTTTTTAGTTTTATACTCTTGGCTGAAATGGTCAGAGCTTGGAGAGGGAGACTCTTTTTAGACACTGTTAATTTTAAAATTTGGTCAGGAGGTCTAATTCAGTATCCTGTGGCTGTGGGTGCAGAGGGAGATCCTCTGCAGCCCAGGGAGGCTCCAGAGGTGCCGGAAAAGCATCTCCCTCCTGGGAACAGGGGCTGCAAGGGCTCCTTCAGGCTGGGAAGAGCTCAGTGCACACTGCCAAAAGAGAAAGGAGGCATTGCCAGCCCAGACCACTCAACCTGGGCATCTGCAGGCCAGGAGGTGGCAGGCTGTGGTGCTTTCCAAGTAGACAGAGGCCCATTTCTCACAGCCCAGATTTGTCACCAACTTAGTGTCCCCTGTATCCGTGTGTACGCAGTGTCCAGACTGATTAAGATCACTGAAGCAAACAGGGAGAAGAAAGTGCCCTCACCTCCCTGAAAGCAGTCTCTGCAGTGCTAGGGTTAAGCAATGCAGAGAATGTGGATCCCATGTTCTTTCTTCTGGGAATTACCAGCACAGCTGCCTAAGTCTCGTCCCTGTTTGTGACTTGTCACCAATGTGCAGCTTGTGTAAATGATGTGGAAATACTCCTCCCCGTGCAATTACAACTCTTTTAATCACTGCGATACAAACACTTCTACACAGAAAGCACTGGAAAAGCTGGTATTATCCAGAACATTCCCCACAAAGAGCCAGCCATGAAAGCTAAGCCATTTACAAGTTTTGTCCAGAACTGGATGTGTTTTCCTCCTGGGACATCTCGCATCCACTTAGGACTGCAGAACATACGTAGCTCTCCTAACCAGACTACAGTACATCAAGGAGCTTGTGATCCACGCACCAGTCACCCTGAGCAGGTGCAGGCACGCGCTGTGCTGTGCTGTGCTGTGCTGTGCTGAATGTATTGCTTGGCCTTCAGAACCGTGCTGTGCTGCCCATATCCCTTAAACCTAAACTCAACTGGTTAATTGTAATGGAAAAGCCTGGAGGTCACACCTGGCACCAGCGATGATGCCACCAGCATGTCCTTGTCTTTATCTTGAAAGGAAGCAGCATATTTGACTTCTAAGAAAGTCCTGTAAAAACTTTTGAAGACCACAATGCCAGTGAATCTTGCCCCTGATGGAAGTCTGCGCAGCGTGGCATGCCCTGACCATAGGTCGGTCTGATGCTCCATCAATCTGAGTTCCCAGCGTCAGAAGGGACACAAGATTTTACAACTTACTGTCACCTTCAGTGCTGAACCAGCACCTCCTGGTGCAAAACAACGCAGAGGAGTGATTTGACATCCTCATTTTCTCCTTCTACCGAAATACCCCCGGGGGCACACCAGGGAAGCTAATTAGTGCTATTCAGCAGAAGCAAGGACAGAAAGATTTGACCCTAAACACTGCAAAAAAGCTGAGTTTCCAAACTGTTTTCCCCCTTTACATCACATTTCCATCTGATTCTTTGAAAACTCACGGGCTTATATCCAACCAGCCAATAATCCCATCCTGCACTTGGACACCCAAAGTTACTGGGTTCGGCACTCAGGCACCTCGCAGTTCACTGAGATCAGGTTTGATACCAAGGCTTTTCACGGAGTCAGATTGCAGGCTGAAGCTGGGAGAGCTATCCTCTTCTGAAATATATCCCACTGAACTTAGCAATGGTACAAATAGGCCTTTGCTTGCGCAGCTCCTTTGAGGAGCGCAGACAGGATCTGCTGTGTTTGTCACATGCAATGTGGGAGAGGAATGGCTGTGAGCTCGTAAGAAGAAAGGAAAAGTCAGAGAAAAATACATTAGTACATGCAAAATTGACAGCAGATATGCACACACAGCAAACATATCTTCCTTGACTTCCCTGGAAATCTGATGTCACCCCTAGTTGTAGATCACTTTAGTCTGCTGCATCTAAAATGCTTCCCTGGTATTTGGAAAGGTTCTCTGAGTCCCCAGTTCAGAAAAGACCTTGAAATATCTTAGATGAGAAATTCTCGATTCCTCAGCCGGGCAGCTGAAATGTGGAAATTCAGGCACTTGTAAATGAGTTTCTGTGTCGTGCTATCCCTCCAGCCCCTGCCGGCTGTGATCTGGGGAGCTGGCAGGATCCTGCCGCTGGCAGAGCTCCTGAGCATGCGAGTGAGCGAGGCACACGCTGTCAGCTTCAGCTCCTGCTAACTGGGAGCAGAGCTCGCGGCAATGATGCAATATCCATCCCATCACTTGCAAAATACTCGCATCTATGTCCGTGATAAAGCTGAAGTCTTGGGTTTCTTTTAGTCGGTGTGCTGGTGACAGCTAATGTTGCTTATCATCCTTGTGCACCTCGTGCCCTAAAAGTTCTCCGAACAGCAGTGGATGTGAACTGCAAATTCTCTATTGCAAACGCATTGTGAATATATTGCTGAAGACCTTATTAAAGAATATTACTTGTGGTGAGAGAGGTACCAATTTGGAGAAATCTTCTTTGCCATAACAAGTTCTCAGAGGTGCTTTTAAAGAAATAGTCTTAGATTCTGCTTTAAACATATAGAGCTTATTTATTACTGCCTGGTTTTTGTTTATGCTTTTTGCATGCAAGTTCTATGGCACAAGCTGTAAGGAATCCTATTTTTGTCAAAAAAAAGCCTGAGCAACAGTTAACACTTCTCAGCAAATAGGCCCATACACCACTCCTGGCTATAAAAACATCCATGAACAGCAAGCAGTTGGCCTTAGTTTATTGTTCTTCAACAGAATGTGTCTTGGAACAAACTGCTTTTCATAAAGCAGGAGTTCCAGGAAGCTTGAAAGTCTTTAAAGCAGGCTTTTCTGTTTTCCATGTTAAACAGAGCACTGCATTCCTGCCCAAAAAAACTTGTTAGCACAGCTGAGAAAAAAGGCTTGATAGAAAGGCACAAGCCATCAACTCTAAAAATGGGATTAGCTCTAAGCATATGGAACTGAATTAAGAAAAAAAGCTTCCAAAAATATTTGCGGGAGACACTGACTTTCTGTTCCTACTCTTCTTCAAAAGCTTATCATGAATGTTTTCTTTCTTGTTTGTTTGCATCTTTCTCTCAGAACTTACATCTTTTTATCATTTAATTGTCTGCTAAGCTCCATATTATTTGACGTATTTTCCCCTTTTTATTCACCTAGATTTTCTTCTTTTATTTCCACTTTCTCATTGCATTTTTAAATGTCCTTAAAGCTCCTTGAAGTTTTATTCTTCCAGGCTGCTCACACCCTGAAATGGTAAACCTGACAGTCCAATGTGCCTGTGATCATCTTTCTCTGGGAGAAGATGGCTTTTCTTTTCCTATCCTCCCAACCTCCCCATGGATGCAGACTGTAGTAGGTCTTTTCTTATTCTCCTGCAGAAGAGGAGCAAGACAGGGCTTTTTTTTGTTTGTTTTTTGTGAGACAGAGTGAGCTAACAGGTACCGCTTGTGTTTCTTCAGATACCACTGCTTCTCCTCCGATGACGAGCATCTCAGCAGGCCCAAGTCCTTCAGTCATTTCTCTTGTGGTCTCCACTCCCTGGTAAATATTCCCTTACTTCGGCGCTGAGGGAAGAGACACTTCTGTTCACAGATGGTCAGAGAAAAAAAAACAAACCACAGTGGGATTAGAACTACTGCTTCTTACTTAATTATTTTAAGATTTGAGCAGTTGGTACTGCAAGAAATCAGCCCATGACCCCTTGCCTGTTGCTTTCCAAAAGGATTTCTGCTTGGGTGCTGAGCGCAACCACACCATCCTCAAGCAGCAGTCTTAATTGTCAGGTTTCAGTGGAAAACAAGTACTTTAAAAATCTACCTTCTGCCTCCTAGACTGTCAGGTAACACCGTTTTGCAGAGGAAGGTGCAGAAACAAGCAGACACCGAGTGGCTTTGTACAGCGCTACTGTGGAACAGCAACAGACGGCTCTTCTAGACTTTCTAATCTATCAGTCTCTCTCGCCACACGCAGACACACATGAGAAATACCTGTAGGCTAACATCACTCCTGGTAACACAGGGCAAATGCATTTATGCATTGGCTGTTGAACAGCGTGTGTTATGCAACGTGACACCACACGCGTGCCTGAGAGAAGAGGTCAGGGCGAGAAACGTTTTGCAATCGAGACCTGTTTCAGTTGAAGTGGCAGAGCAGTGAGGTCAGGAGAGCAGTGCTGATGGATGTAGCTGCACAGAGGTTGCTTGTGATCCCTGTGACTGGCCACGCGGGCAAACTCCTACGGCACTTCTCACTGAGGGACAGGCACCACATCTCACGCAACATAGAGCAAGAAGCATTTTGTGATGGCGACAATGCAACTCTTTGGTTACAACATTCTCTCCCTCTGTTCCCCCTCCGATCACAGACATCATTGGTCGCTTTACTTATATATACATGTTCTCTCCCACCTTGCCTTCTACTTAATTTCTCCATTGATATCACCCTGGAGACTTCCTATTCATAGGGACATATATTCTGGGTCAGAAAGAAACTTTAAAGCTAAAACATTATGTCCAAGATTAGGACACTAAAGAGATGAGGCTGACATGAAAGTAACTGGTCCAAAAGTCCTACGTAGCAGCTCAAACCAAGCTTTCAGGTTAGTAGGAAACTGTGCAAAGGACCAGGATTTAACAATACTGTTGCAGTGGGAAATAGACAGGAAAAGTTAAAAGTGGAAGAAAAGCTCAGGGCACAGGCCAGCAAACACAGATTCTTATTTTAAAGCCATTCCCATCTCAGGCATACTGAGATATATGTTACTTAATCATGATCTATTAAATGAGGTAGGGTTCTGGGCTATTCTGCAGGCTTTGCAGTTGTCACAGTGTTATCCCTGACATGTCACTGCACCTTTCGTAATGTCTTCCCTGTCCCCACAACTGTGTCTAGTTGCAGTCGGTGAGCACTGAGGAAAAGGATGATCCAGGACTTTGTCTCACATCAGCTGTTTTCTATCTAGCACAATGTAGGCCTTCTCTTACTTGAAACTCCTGGTATTCCTGGAGAAAATTGAACCAGAAATATTTATAGTTCTAAAAATCTTCAGACTTGAGAGCTGCCCTTACTGGATTCAGAGCACTGACATTTAGGCAGACCTAGCGTGGGAATGAAACTGTCAGCGTACTGACTGAGGAATATGTTTTACATCGCCTGCAAAATTGAAGATCATAAAACTGACAGAGATGGAGACCCATGGTGTGAAAAATAGGATACTCATAGGTGCTTTGAAGAGTTCAGATGTACAGTTGAAAAGCCTAAAAAAAACCCTAAGCTCATGATTTCCCTCTTCTTCTGTAATTCCTACTGTATTTTAATTTATTTTTTAAAATCATGCTACTTTATGAACATAGCTGAATCCAAAGTTAACCTTTGAAAACTTTACTAGCATCTAAATGCTTTCAAATCTCAGAGATTTCCAGATGAACCACTTCATCTTTATCACTATGTTTTTATCTTCCTGAAAGTGGGGCTGATTTTCTTTTCCCTGTGTGAGAGATACCAGAAACTATATTGGAGACAAAGATTGTTTTGTGGTTAAAAGTATGGCCCAGGACTCTGGAAATCTGCATTTCTATTCTGCTCTACTACAGGTGGTCTTTATGATATCGGGCAATTCATTTGATCTTTCCTTGGCCCATTTTCCCTTCTCTAAACTGAAGAAAATAATATTCCCATACTTCATAGAAGAGTTATGAGCATAAATTAATTCATATTTATGAGGTAAAAAAGGGATTCTGATGAGTACCATAAAAAGGCTGACTTACAAATAAAACCCTCTCTGTGTTCTGGTTTTCCACTGATATAGCTGTTTTTCTCTGCTTCTTAAAGCAAGGACTTTTTCTCAGAGTAATATTTTTCACTTGTGACACTTCTTGGTTTTACCTCAGAACAATAAGTACTTGTACATTGCAGTTGCAGCAATTATTTTTATGCATGATATGCTATATATGAAACTTTCAGTGTCCTTTATAGCCAAACAGAACAGAATAGTTTCTTTTAAGAATTATTTTTAAAGCCTGTGAAAAACCATCAGGCGTGGAGCTGACGAGGCTGAAGCATAGCACCTTTACACATAAAGCAGAGGGAGGATGAAAGCAGAGAGAACATCACTTATGATTGCCATTCAGTCCTAGGGAGGGCTGACTCATAGGTGAGACAGCAAAATAACATCCAGGATGTATATAAACTCTGCCTCCTTACTCCATCTGTATAACAGAGGCTTGCAGGGTGTCACTCTAAGTATTTTCAAACTTTGAGTGACAACCAACAAATAAACAAACCAGACTGAATTATCTCAGAAGAAAGCTGAGACGACTGGTCTTCTGTTATTGACCTTTCACAGGTAAACTTGAACCACTTAATTGGCATAAGAAATAGGAAATCTTTAGCAGAATCCATCACACAAATATTGATCCCTGCTGGTAATTTGGGCAATCGCCTACTTCTGCCCTGCCTGAAGGTGGGGCTGGCCCTATGGGCAATAAGCAGTCTTGGTGTCCCTGCCTTCTCCAACCGACCAAACCTGTGCAGTGCTCAGATCCATGCTATTTTCTCCATGCCTCATCTCAAGGGTACGAGATGTCAGTCTCACCTGGGAGCTACTTCAGCAATTCCTTATGGAAGAGTGGCCACAGATTATGTCAGTAAGATTTAAAAAATAGGGAGCAATGTCATCTGCTTATACTCAGAGCATTGCTATGGGATCTGACTTATCACTGTCACTTTGGGTCAGCAGAAAGGCTTGGGAAGTGTTGCAGCAATGCAGTAAGTTTATTCTTCTACCAAAAAAACCAAAGATAATTTTAACACCAGCTTTGCAAAGGAAATAATGTACACACGTTAAGTTTCTTTTGTTGACTGAATGTGCTTATTTCTCTATGCATATTTATGATTATACCCAGGCATTATGTAGAAGTAAGCTACGCTGTGCTATTTCAAAATTCATGTAGGAAATGAAAGCCTTCAAAATATACACGGAAAGAAATCTTTTGATGACTATACAAAGCAGCTTTAAAACAACTTGAGAAAAGAAAGCAGTTCAAAATTTTCCTATGCTTGAGCAGTATTAGGAATAATAGGGAGCTGTGTGACTCCATTCAGACAAGAAGATTGTTTAAGTAAGCCCCTAGTCAGGGGAATTCAGTCAGCCCTCCGATTATCCTTCCCTCCCAATTTCAGCGAGCTGGATGAGCAAGAGCCGTGGAAGGAAGCAGCATTTTAAGCCACATACTGCCACTTGCAGGTCAAACTAAGTGCATGACAGCTACATAAGGCAAGGATAGAAGCACACAAATCCATAGACATGTAATGCAGGACTTCAGTGAGAGATTTGGTAGATGCACTCTGGAATCATTTATTTGACATCCTCGAGAGAGAGCAAGTTTGAACAAAGCTAGCTTTGCTGCCAAGGAGGAAGGAAGCGCTTAGCAGCAAACACAGGGTAACTGGGGTTACGTGTTTAGTTGACTGGCAGCACAGCAGGATGTCCCAGTTTTCACAACACAGACATGAGCGCACAGAAACATCGGCATGTTGAGAAAATGCTCTTGGACAACAGAAACAACCAATGACACAGCATGTGGTCAGCTTGGGACTGCACCAGAGTGAGTCCTGGGCTTTGGGAAGGGCATACGTGCTTTTAAGCCATCTTGATCTCTCCTTGGGGCCTCTCAGGCTCTTGGTGCCAGTCCATGCTGCCCCAGGACAGGTCTACGCTGCACTGAGAGCAGCGTTCCCTGCGGGGTGGCTCTGCTGGCTCAGGCTTGTGCCTCATTCCTCCCCGCTGCCTAGGGAGAAGCCCTCATAGATTTGGCCATTGTAGGTTGGTGCTCTGTGCTATTATTCTGTAGAACAGGCAGCTGTCAGGCTACCCGTGCCAAGGGCTTGACTCCTCACCCAGAGGAAAAGCAGCAGTTCATGCTGTGGAAATCTCCTCCAGGCACCGCATACAGAGGAAGCACGGGAGGACCAGTAGTCAGGAGGGGAAAGGGGGCAGTAGACCTGCCATCCCCAGCCCACCATGATGCCTGGAACCTCAGAAGCAGGCAGAAGGGCTGGGAGGTGGCAGAGCCAGGGTGACACTAGTTCAGTATGTCCTACTTGGCATGCTCCCCAGGCTGAGGTGCAGCAGAGTTTCGCCTCAGGCGGCACTTTGAAGCTGCTGGCTGCATTAGAGCAGCCCCACAGGGCTCCCATGCTCTCCTGGGCCTCAGAAACAAAATACAGCAATGTTGGCCTCCAGGACTCCATCACAATGTATATTTGAAGGGTATTCACATACTTTCTGCTGTGTTTGGAGGAGGCAGGGAGAGAAGAAAACTGAGTTTAACACATATGTAAAAGGCGGCCCTCAACTTGCAGCAGGGATGCACTCCTGCTGACATTTTAAATTAACAACTCGTCAATGGAGCCTGAATTAGACTGTAAATGCATGGTAACATCCCAGCCATAATTTAGGGTGATGCAAAAAATAGTAGTAGTAAGTGTGAGATTATGAAAATATTGTTTTCCAGTCACTAGGGTGACCACACACTCGTACCCCTTCAGCAAGGGAAGACAACCCAGGATCTGCGCTCTGGCTCATACGCTGCTCTACTCCAACCCACTCAGACAAGTGGGAAAGATCATTTTTTGATCCTGTTGAAAGGGTGACCGAACCTTCTTGTCTTTGGGTTTTGCATGCAAGGCTAGCTTACTGCACTATAGGGAAGTTTCTATGAAGTATTTTGAATAGCTGAGAGGCTAGAAAGCTTAAATAATGGTATTCACTGAAATGAGTCAAAGTGAGAAAAATGCTGTGGAATTAATTGGTAATGGTAACTGAACGTGCTCCTTGATGTAAAACTTAATTGCTCCATTTTAGTAGTAGATTATACACATTCCACTCATTGACAGAGAGATAATAATCATTAAATTTAAGCTCAAAGTCACTACTTACTATTTTCAGATCCTTTCATTCTTGCAATTTTTATAATTAGGGATTTTGTCTTCAGCATCCTAGAACACTTATAAATTGTTGACATTTGTATAGGATTCTCCCTGACAAATTTTTGTAGAAATTTGCTGATTTGTACCATGAGTTAGAATCCTATTGAAAAGGACTGAACTTAAATTATCAAAAAAATCAAATGTGCTACATGTACATGCATATGACATTGACTTGGGAACTCAAAGCAGTGTGTATCTCCAAATTTATTTTGTTTGTTTATTATGACTGTAGCATAGTATTTACATTTCTAAGTATTTTGGCAAGCCTATATTAGCACAAGTACAACAGCATCTTAGGCAAAATAGCAGTGTATTAATATTCTAAGTTTGGGCTCTACATCATTTTCTACCGTTAACCATTCTAGATAAAATATAAACTTGATTTCTACTTTGAACAAATGCATTAAATTTTTTTTAAAAAATTATTTCAAGAGCAGATGAAAAGGATGTTTGAACTTAAAATTTTGTATGTTTTCAAGCTAGACCTTACTTATACCTCTATGCCAGTCAGCTCCCCAAAGGTATAGACACCTGCCACTCCAGCAACTAATGGAGAGACGAGCATCTTCACTATCTTTCCCAAAAAGTGCCGTATGTAGCCTGGCTGTTTGTAACTCTCTGGTTAAGAGGGACACAAGCAATATAAACACATTTGTTCTGCACACCACAAGGTTCCATTAGTGAGCTTTGGTTGGTCTCAGATACCTCAGACCATGTTAGGCTTGATGCCACAGGCATCAGTGAACTGCACCAGGTTTCCGTGACCAAAGGGTGTGGGGAAAGTGACGCCATGGTCAATTAAACCAAACTTTGCTCTGTAACCTGAGCATAAAGTTGCTTCCTGGAGCATGGCTGAGCAATTTAATTCTCTAGAACCTGGATCTGCTGAAATTGCTTTCCACTTTCCTCATCTTATAATTTAGCTTCTTTCCTTAACTTCTGTTTTGGGGTCTATATATCATATGACATTAATATTGACCCTACAAATGAACCAAAAGAAAAGCTTTCCAAGTAAAAAATAAAAAAATTTTAAAAATCAATGTTTTTGACATGCTACAATGAAATGCTATTGAGGAAATTTTAGGATAATAAGAAAAGCCCCAAACACCTGGAATTCTTTTGTCAAGTCCTTAGGTTGCTAATATAAATCAAGCACAATCGAATCAGAGGAGGCTTACTTCTAAGGTTTCAGTCAGCAGTTGCCACGTTTTTGAAAAACACACGGTGTGTATCTAAGTCTGGGCCGTGTCCCATTTCCTATGTGCACAGGTCACACTTTCAGCTCCCCACCCCAACAAAGAGTCAGCTGTTAACCTTCGCGATCACATCAGGGTCCACTGTGCAGAGATCATCATCACACTTTCTTCTCCTTTCATGCCATTCATTCTTCATCTCTAGCTTTGTATGCTGCATAGAAAATTATATAGGTAGATATTCTGCCTCAGTGGCCCAATATCCTGTGAACCAGAGAGGTTAGAGTTTCTTTTTGTGAGGTTAAATTTCACAGGATTTTTATGCCATGAGGGGAGAGCCTGCTACTGTCTACAGAATCTGAAGGAAATGTGCTCAGCACAAAGTAATTTATTTATTGGGCAGATTTTGGCAGAAGCCTTCCCTGAAGCCAGAAGACACACTGCTGTAAAAATAAGCTGAATGCCTAGAAATACATTTTGATATTTCTTCATCCCTGTTCAGGTCACAGCTGTCACATAGGCTCCTTTGGAGGGTTATGGAAATACTTATCTAAAGCCCCAGCTGATCCAGATACTTGTCTGGGATATGAAAGACATGAGAACTTGGACCTGGGATTCCTCTATTGAAGGGAGAGCTTGGAGGTGTCAGTCACATCCAGGGAGGAGAAGGTTTTGTAGAAGAAATGTCAGAGGGCTTACAGCAAAGTAGGAAATTAAAGTTGAAAGTTGGGCACTTTGCAGAAAGAACAGGAAAAACTTCCCACCCTATTGCAGGAGGCATTCCCCATGCTCTCAGGTGCCCAATTTCTACCATCGTATCTTTTCTTCCCTGACAGAGATTGTCTCTGGCCTCAGCCCAGGACTGAGACAACATTCCAGCTTATTACATAGGTGAGTAAAAGTTGACATTCAAAAAAAAAACAAACCAAAAAACAAAAAACAGGAGAAAACGCAGAGGAGACCTAACACCATGAAATTTCAGTTTGAACTACAGGGGATACAAACCAAAACACTATCCCTCTTCAAAAATTTCTTAAACTCAGACTAAGATTTTAAAGGTTATGTCAATTTGCCAGCTTAAACACATGTCCAAATTACATAAACCCTAGGCCACTGGCAGATACAGATGCAAACAGCACCTGTATTAAGAAAACAAATTCAGTTTCAAAGGAAGATTTTAAAACATCAATAAAACAGGCTCGTAGTGTGAATATGCCCACAAATGAGAAATGCCTTAACCCTAGAGAAATGTTTCAGAGGCAATTCTTATGAACGATATGCAATTTCATGGGCACCATTTAAAGATAAAAATACAGTGGTGTAGTGTGCAAGTGACAAGAGCCCTTAAAAGCCCTGTTACCCAAGAGAGGAAGAAACAAATTTTGGGATTTTACACAGGTAACAGAAAGAGCAGTTTAAGACAAATATAATATATTCTTGTATAGAAAAGAACTAACGATTCACTTAGATTTTTAATGGCTAGAATGAGGTAGCTGCATTTATTAAAGGAAAGAGTCATAGAATCATAAAATCATAGAATTATCTAGGTTGAAAGGGACCTTTAAGATCATTGAGTCCAACCATTAACCTAACACTGCCAAAACCACCACCAAACCATGTCCCTAAACACCACGGCTACCCGTCTTTTAAGTACCTCCAGGGATGGTGATTCAACTGCTTCCCGGGGCAGCCTGTTCCAATGCTTGATAACACTTTTGGTGAAGCAATTTTTCCTAATGTCCATCCTAAACCTCCCTGGTGCAACTTGAGTCCGTTTCCTCTTGTCCTATCAGTTGTTACTTGGGAGAAGAGACCAACCCCCACCTTGCTACAACCTCCTTTCAGGTAGTTGTAGAGAGCAATAAGGTCTCCCCTCAGCCTCCTTTTCTCCAGGCTAAACAACCCCAGTTCCCTCAGTCGCTCCTCAAATTTGTTCTCTAGACCCCTCACCAGCTTTGTTGCCCTTCTCTGGACGCACTGCAGAATCTCAATGTCTTGCTGGATGGAAGGAACTTAAGTGTTTGGGGCCAAGAAGCAGCTTCATCCCTCTAGGTATTTAATATAAAGACAGTATTCACAGTTCAGTTATTCACTTCTTGGACATTTTGAGTTAATTGTTACTTTGAAGGCCACTATTATGAATGGGGAAAAATACTTAAGATTATCATTTTAAATGATGGAGAGTTAAAGTGAAATGATAAAGCATTTTGGTTTAGCGTAGACATTGGTACAAAATAAAACCCTAGGTCTAAACAAGAATGTTTTTCTTAAGTACCTTAATGTCAAATAAACATTTCTCATTCTATCACACCTCCTGTATTAATAGAGCAAGGCATTTTGATAACTGTATTTGACCCATCCAATTACAGTTCTCGTATAAATGTTTCAAGGCAAACAGTAGAGCAAGAAGTCTGGGATTATACAGGGTCATCAGTTCAGAAGGATGCAGCGCTGGATTTCAAGTCTCATAGATACTGATGCATTACATAGCACCCCAACTCCTGCTAACAGGAATGTCAAGTTCAGTTGTATGTCAAGAACATCTGTAGCCTTTCTAATTCAAGGGACAGGTCCGGAATTTTATCAAGTACAACTGGAAGTTTCCAAAGACAAAAAGAACCTAACATATCTCAAAACACTAGTCTTTTCTAAGCCAGATCCACATTGGTTGGAATCTGAATCCTGATATTTGAAATTTTGCCTCTTCAGGCTAATTCTTGTAATTCAATTTCTTTTTGCAATGCAGAAGACTGTTACAGAGTGCATCATTTTCCTTTTCCATCCAGCAGGACAAGAAGACTGAGTTGCAGCCAGTGCTCCACTCAGGAGCTCCACTGACAGGGAGACAAGTCCTCTGATTTCTTCTCCCATGCAGTTAACCCAAGAGCACAGGCCAAAGAGGCTGAACTGCTCTGCACAAAACCAGCTGAGAGCTAGCATGGCCAGCTCCAACCCAGACGTACCAAATCCATCCGGACTTCTTGTGACTTCTGAAGAGCCCTCTGGGTATGCTCCAGCATATTCCCTCAGCTTTGGGGTTATGATTCCTCAAAGCCAGCTTTGGACCAGTGCTGCTTCATTTGATCTCTATTAAGGCTAAGCTGATAAAACTAACTGGACCTGAGCTGCTTTGCACAGTCTGATTACAGGTTTGCATCCAGTTTATCAGCCAGGGGTTTAACAGCTGCAATGGAGAGCTGAGTGTCCTGGTGCTAAATCCTGTCAGGTACTCAGCATCTCCTCTCTCAGACACAGTTTTTGAGGCTTCAAATGTTCAGCCCTTTAAAGAAGAGGACAATCTCCCCTTTATTTTGTTCTTCTAGTTTTAAATCCTGTATTAATGCTGTACCTGTTACTTGGCCAGCCAAATGAGACTGTGACTATTATAAGTCAATGGCTCAGAAGCCTGGGGCTTAATACTTCATATAAATTCTGGCACCACTCAATTTCCTCAACAACATGTTCTCACAGTTGACTGAAATTCCAGGGGGGAAAGAAGTGTATCCATACATTAATGAGATATGGGAAATGCCAGCTCTGCCTCTGACAAAATTTCTTTAACCAGATGTATAATTTTTCTCATTAGCATATGGTATGCGTTATTAGCAGAGGTATGCGTTTTCTGTTATAGATGCAAATGTAACATTTGTATGGATCAGTAAATACTTTTCCACTGCAATGTAAACAGACTTGACAGTTTGAATCTGCCACGAATTTCAGTGATAATTATGCAAATGCCATACAACACCAAAGGAAAGCAGTTTCTTAAATATTCATGTGGGAATATTTATGTCACAATTATTATAGCAAGATACATAAGATCCAAAGTATACTGACCATAAAATGTCTGTGACAGCTCTATTCCGCAAGGGAAAACTCAGTGCCCCCCTTTATAGTTGTGGCCACAATAATTATTACAAATCATTCTTATTAATCTGCCTCCAGGGGTATGGCTGTGTAGTTCATCCACAAGAGCTCCAACAGCTAAGTATGTACTGCCATGTAGACTGCCAGCATATGTCACTATGTCACCACCACTGTACGCCATACAGGGTTGCTTGAGGACATGCTTGCTGTCATAACATGAAGGAAAACACATGATCTGTAATAACAGCATCTTGATTTTTCTGGGACTTTCAGAGTTCTCAGGAAAATTGTCATCTCATTTCTACAGTTGCAGATTAACAGCACTTACTGGCTTCAAGGGAGTTTTGTATCTAAAGGCCAGTTCCCCGTGGAGGGTGATGAACCCCACAGTCCGAGTGTTAGAAATGTAACATTTCTTTTATTGTAATAGTAGACCTTTTAGATTCACCACGTGTAGATTGGTATTGGGCACAGCACGAACCAATTCTGCCTCTGCAGTGTTGGGAAACTCGGTGTCAGACCATCTTCAACTAGCAATATCTGGGGATACACAAGAACTCTGCCCAGCCCATTTGGACAAGGGACCCTTGGCAGAATGAAGGATTCCTGGCATTTCAACAATTAAAAAAAAAAAAAAAATAGCCTCTGGACTAGTCACGTTTTTTGTTTTGAGGAAGGCCTGTCTCCAAGTAGTAAAGTATTCCACATGTCACAACAAGAAATCAAACACATGAACAGAACCATCTCCGCTATCCTGAGATGGTGCTCTGAGGCAGCAATGAATCATAGAATCATAGAATGGTTTAGGCTGGAAGGGACCTTAAAGATCACCTACTTCCAACCACCCTGCCATGGGCAGGGACACCTCCCGCTAGACCTGGCTGCTCAAAGCCCCATCCAACCTGGCCTTGAACACTTCCAGGGATGGGGCCTCCACAACTTCCCTGGGCAATCTGTTCCAGTGCCTCACCACCTTCATAGTGAAAAATTTCTTCCTAATATCTAATCTAAATCTACCCTTTTCCAGTTTGAAGCTGTTACCCCTCATCCTATCACTACATGCCCTTGTAAAAAGTCCCTCTCCATCTTGCTTGTAGGTGTCCTTCAGATACTGGAAAGCTGCCATAAGGTCTCCCCAGAGCCTTCTCTTCTCCAGGCTGAACAACCCCAGCTCTCTCAGCCTGTTCTCATAGCAGAAGTGCTTTAATCCTCTGATCATCTTCGGGGCCCTCCTCTGGGCCCAATCCAACAGGTCCATGTCCTTCTTATGTTGGGGGCTCCAGAGCTGGATGCAGTATTCCAGGTGGGGTCTCACGAGAGTGGAGTAGAGGGGCAGAGTCACCTCCCTCGACCTGTCGGCCACACTTCTTTTGATGCAGCCCAGGACATAGTTGGCTTTCTGGGCTGCAAGTGCACATTGCCAGCTCATGTTGAACTTCTCACCCACCAACACCCCCAAGTCCTTCTTCTCAGGGCTACTCTCGATCCATTCTCCTCCCAGCCTGTATTTGTGCATGGGATTGCCCTGACCCAGGTGCAGGGCCTTGCACTTGGCCTTGTTGAAATTCATGAGACTGGCACCTCTCAAGCCTGTCCAGGTCCCTCTGGATGGCACCCCTTCCCTCCAGCATGTTGACCGCATGAACCCCTTTCTTCTCAAATAACTGAACCAGGTCATTGTTACTAGCAAGAATAAGAAGAATTATGGATCCCGCCCCAGCCTGAAGGCTAAGAGAACTTGTTAGGAATACATCAAAGTTAGCTGGCCTACAACTAATGCGCTGTGAAGTTTTCTGATTAGCAGTGTGTTAGAAAAGGCCCGTTTGTAAAATTTGTTGTAAGAATGGAATGTTTGAATCTTTTAAAAGCCTCATTAGACTTTAATAAAATCTTCTTGTTTATGGGCCAGAGGTTAAGAGATATAATAAGTGAAAGATCTCACTAAGATAAAATTCATTGGAAGCACAGAAGAAGATGAAACAAGGTAAAAAAGGAGGGATAAGGTTAAAATAGTCCCTTCATCCCAGTTTGGGGAGACTTTACAGAGACTTAAAGGCAAAACACCATTTGTTTTCCGGATCCTTCTGTGTTCCAGTCCTGTGAGGAGATGTTAAGGCAATATTAGATCTTGCTTCCCAGCATCTCTTTCCATATACATGACAAGAACAAAATTTCTTACATTGCATCTGAATTTAGGACTAGTGACATGAGGAAAAGAACTGTCTTTAAATGGCATTAAAATTTCTCTTTGTAGGAGAAATGCAATTTTCAGACACGCAAGACCTCCCCCCCCAGTTAAAGTAGCTTTCGTACTTGTGATACAAACCTCTCTGAACAAGGGTTTCTTGACTCTTTCACTTAAAGTCAATGTGACTCTTGTCACTGAATGTTTGGCAGTCTCGGGGAAAAAAAAACAGTGACAATACGTCATAAGTTGTTGGTTCCTCTTCAGTATTTAGAGGACCTGGTTCTTTCCTAGCAAGGTCACAGTGCTGCTTGCTTCAATGAGGTCCCTCTATGAGTCCATTATATCTGGGATACCCACTGAAGATGTGGACGCTGAGCAACCTCTAATAACGCCTTTGAAGATAAGGAGAATGTTTTTCACTGAGGTCCCTGGAAACACAAACAAGAATATTTACCTGTAATTTGTTCTTTGACCCTTTCTTACCTGTATGATTAGGATTCCAGCTTTTTAAATTAACCCACAATTGGTGATAAGAAACCTTGCCCCTGGACCAGGCCATTACCACAAGGAAGTGGCTGTATACCATGAATGATGTGAATGCAGCTTGTGCGAGCCCTTAGACTGCAAAATCAGAGATCAGGAAGAAGAAAGTAGATTGACAAAGAAATAGACCCTTGCCTCAGAATACTTCCTGCAATCCTCCTCTTTTATCTAAATTGGTCTTCACCAGGGAAAGTTGGTTAAAGGTTGTCACGCTAGGGGAAGAGTAAAAAAATATCACATTGATGGTATAATCTTTACTGCATTAATGCTGTTAATGATTATCTCCCTGCAAACTGATGTCAGCAGCAAATTACAGAACAGATGGAATCTCTGATGATATTGATGAAATTTCTGATCTGATCTCACCGTTCCCTCTATATTTCTTAGTGTTACAATAGTAGAGGCTATTCTTGAGCTGAACTTCCTGAACTTACGTTTAAGTTCTTATGGCTGCCTTTAAGTTTTGTAAGACTAACCTGTATCAGCAATAATACTGATCTTTAACACAAGGATATCTAAGGAGCAGGACATACTCTGACTAAATTAAACATTATGCATCTTTTAAGCCTAGACTACATCTCTTTAAAGTATGAAAGAAGTAAATGGAATTTTCTGATACAAATCTGTAGTGTATATTACTTGGTTTAGACAGTACAGAAAAATTGATTTGATGCTACGAGTATCTATCTTACTTTCCAACATGTAGGAAATATCCTTCTGCATCTGCAAATATCTCTGTATTCATTGTGCTGTAAGAGCATCTAAAGAATCTAAAACTTCAGTGTGGCAACTACTGTACTAACTCAAACCATGAGCACATGAAACCATATCATCCCACCATAGTTAAGTCCTTCTCCAGCCAAAGGAGAGCTGACAGCTGAACGAAAAGGGAAGATTTCTTGCCATTCAGCTGCATCACACTATGACACTTTGGAAATGAGAACAGGAAGGCACTGCAGTTAAATGAATAATTAAGAATTTAAATAATAGAGAGCATCATATGAAAATAGATATTGTAAATACACAGATATGTACCTAGGAACTTCCTATTTCAAAATCCAAGAACTAAAAGGTGAGGATTATGTAAAGCTAAGATAATTTTTCCTTAGATATGGACCAGGAAGGACACTGTTGCAATAATTTTCCCAGGGACTAAGGTACAATTGTAATATTCCAGCACAATTCCAAGGTAGCTGAGCACTAATAACAGTTATCGAGACTTTGCTATCAAATGCATTGCACAGACAGAACCTGGTAATAAGTTGGCAGAGCAGTTTAAAAGAAGATAAATGCTCTTATGCATACCGAAGCTCATGTGTGCAAACGTGGAATAAATAGCATTTTCCTTGCTCAAACAAGGTTGTATACACAATGCAATTAAATACACACATTTACTGCCAAAAAAAGTGGTATAGAAAGAGCAATATCTTAACCAATTGTCTCTCACATCAGCCTGATTACTGGTATCCAAGCCACAAATTTACAATGCAGCAAAACATCACATTACTTATAGTCACACCTGTAGGTCCCAGTCCAGTTTCTCCATTTATGTTCATCTGACAGATTTCCACGGGAAGTTTAGACATTGTTGAAGCCCTGAAAGGTTGAGATGTTCTGCAATTTGTCCAAGCTCAAAGGAGATCTACGACTGAGCAGCTCTCATAACTGAGAGCTTTTGTGGGTTCATACATCACTTCAGCTTTAAGAATGGACAATGCTTTTCCTAACTGCCTGATTTTCCCAGTCGCTGGGACTTCCTGCAAGGTCAGCAATAGAGGGTATCAATTAAATGTTAAGGTGCATAGGGTTGATAGTCTAAATTTTGAGGCCATCAAGGTATTGCCATTTATTAAAGAGAAAGCTGAATTGTTATTTTGAATATAGATGTGCCTAACGTAGTGGTGCTGTAAGAGATTTGTCACTGCAGTATCTAACAAACTAAGATGGCAGTCATTAAGTTTGCATGGTTATATATTATAACTTTTACACTGAACTCAGTAGCCTATAAGCATGCTTTAAGGCAAAGTGGAGCAAACTTGAGGCATATCAGGATGTAAGAGCTGCTGCTTCCAGAGGAGAGACGGTAAACAGAACTTTCTGTTGGAGGCAGATGAGGGTCCCATTGATCCCTAGCATTAAATCAGACCAGTTTCAGTGAAGAACATGTACCTCTTCTTTTGAAAACAAGTATCTGTGTTAGCTTCTGTTCTCCTTGACGGTTCTGCACTTCAACAGGAACTTCAGGCTTAGTTTTTACATCAGTCTTCTACTTACTGGGTATGTCAAATGGCATAAAAGTGACAGGATCTGACCCATTTTTACTGCAGTCATGAGACCCAGAATATGCTCACGTATAAATGCCTGTGAAGTAATCATGTGCACATCATGTGCTTTTTGATCAAAAATAATTGGTATTGGTAGATTTTATGGCATTTAACGCATTTATCTATTTTGCAGGGCTGCTGTGCTTTAGAATAACGGGAATTAGTCTCAAGGGAAGATCATAAAAATCTTGCAATCAGATAACTAATTAAAATGGAAGCTTCATTTTCTTTCCTGTAAACATCTCCAAGGTTAGAATGAGAGAAAGTTACAGGTAGAAAATGAGAGCTTCTGTCCACACTGTAAGAAAATGACTTTGTCTTTAGGAACACAACAGGCATCTCCTGATACCAACACCTTCAGAATAATAAATCCTGCTCTCGGTGATGTGGCACAACCCCAGCGTTGTTAAAACTTTTTGCTCGGAAGCCCTTAAACCAAAGCAGAGCATCAGCATTTGACTTCCAATGCAGCTTACCCTTTCAGTAGAAAAGGAACAGGTACTGAAACAAAAACATTGGTTGCAGACTTAATGAAACTGGGCTCAATTATTGCAGTTTATAAAATAGTTCTGATGAGGAAAGATAAAAAGCAGGAAAGAAGAGAGAACGAGCACTAATGACTTTAATAAAAGGGACTGTATAAACATTTGACTGCGCAGATTGAGTATAACCCGAAAAACAATTTGGAAGTTCGGAGTCCAGTACTAGAACAAGGGAAATTTTTGTGACATGAATGATAAAACAGGAAGAAAGAGTCTGAAGAATGCAAAAAGTCCAGGAAGTCTAGTGTCCTTGGAAACCAGCTATTGCACTTACTTGATTTCTAATAGTGGGAGTGATGTGAGCAGCTAGGCTCCTTTGGAAGAGCTATCTAACAATGGAAAACAGCGGTCCAATCTTTTTATTAAGGTTAGAGCTGACCTAGCTTGTATTCATGCTCACTGTAAGTACTAGTTATACCTTTCCTTTCTGTCTATTAAGCAGCAGACAGATATCAAAGGCCACACTATTCCCAGCTGCCATGTGAGTGAGCAAGTGAGGATGCACAGGAAGACTCTTTCCTCCTTTGCTGCCTCTGTTCCAATGGCCATTTAGCTAATCCCAGTACTGAACTCTAGGAAGAACCAGTCCTCCATCGAAGGTGGAAATGAAGCACCCAATTCAGCTCTTCAGCAGGCAGCAGAGGTCAAATAAGCACCCTTTGGAACATGCAGGATCTGTTTTCCTCCTCCTCCTGCAGTTGCTGTATTTGGGTTTCAGAAACACAGCTCCCATAGAGCTCCTTTGAAAGGAATGATCCATGCAGTCCTTGCTTCCCCCAGGTACCAAGAGCTGAACAATTCCCTCCTCTCCAGGCCATGTTGCTGATACAGTGCATGCCATATAGGTCCCCTGTGTGTCCCACACATGGAATTTAACAGGTATATGGTCCTACTGCATCTGTGCACATTTTCTTCCTGTGGCCCTGAAGTTTTAACACATTCTAGAGCTTAAAAAGTTTTTTCTTCCCCAGAACAGATATCTTCAGTCTCTATTTATGTGGTGCACTCACAGAAGCTCTGTGGTGCCTGTGTCTTTCCACACGCTTTCAATATCCTCACAACTTCCAAGGTTCCCTGATGACACATACCCTGCAAGCAGCTATTCTTTCAGCCAATCCAGCCACTTCTGCAGCCCAACAGAAACTGCATTGTGCAACCACACACTCTTACAGCTCCACTGATAGTTCTCATTTCTCACCTGTTGTACCCAACTCTTTCTACTTATCCTGCGGTACCAAAGCTAAAGCACATTTTGTGCTGACTTCTAGACCTTCAAAGATGGCAAGGCTACAAAGAAGGAATCCTGAATTCTTATTCCCACTCTAACACATCTCTCCTGGCTGCATTGTTGTGCCACACAGATGGATAATTAAGGTAGTTCATTTGAAACAGGAACAGTACAGCATATTAGGTAGGTGACTCTGCCTACCAGGTCATTCAGAACTGGCTTGAGTGTCCCCACGCAGCTCTGTGCAGTGCTGTATAGTCCAACCCACCACAAACGATCACTAAAGTGGGAATGCTAGGTTCCTGATTCACTGTGTCATTAGAGTTGAATCCTTTTGTAATGCTGTTCCACAGATACAATAGCCATGCAGAAATTGCTGGAACTACCATACACTTTTCAAGTAGGTATCGAAGTCATTTGTGCACCATGCCTTTCACTAGCCTTGCTTTTTCTTATCTCTGGTGTGTGTCTCATCTATAATTTAGATCTTGGCAGGTGCTGCCTGGCTAAAGGTACTATGAATTTCTTTAGGTAGTCTCCTGCTAAGCAATTACCTATTTGCTGCTAAACAAGCAACTTCATTTTTCCCTTCCTTGTTTTGAAGTCATTGCTGCTGATCATGCTAATCAGGACTTTGGTAAAGCTTCCCTTTTTATTCCTCATCAAATAAAGTCCTTATCAAAGTCACTGTTCAAGATCTCTTGGTGCCATTAGAAACATTGAATCTCACCCTCCCTCCCCTGCCCTGACACACACTAGCCATTTCAGTGCTTTGCAATAAACAAAAGGCATTTTTGCACCTCTGTGTCAGGCTCTGAGTGCCCTAACAGGCCTTTATGGCCCTAACCAGCCTCACCTGGGACCCCCACCCACACACCTACCTATTAGGGCCCCATTTAGGATCAAGTTGAGCTTTTACTCCCTCCTTTAAGCTCTGTTGCAGCCTGTGCCTGGCCAAGGACTCTCACACTGTGGACTGACTTCCCAACTAGATCCCAGCTCTGCCTCATCACCGTAGGCACCCATGTGGTGCCCTGTCAGAAATCTCACTTTTAAGGGTGGGGACTTTCCTCAAGGAATTACGAGTTTTTGGTGCTATGACCAGGAAGTCTGTGGCTTTCCTTTTGAGGAAAGACAGCTTCTTCCTTGACACCAAAGCAGCCTACTCTGAAGACCAAAATTGAAGCCAGGGAAATAATTAGGGTTTGAGGAAAAACTGCCAGTCCTGAAACATGACAAATATCTGTTTTGTAGCCATGCAAAGTTTTGTAAATCTTCTATTAGAGATGGAAGAGGGAGGGAGGATTTCGATCTTAAATCTAAGATGCTTTCAGGTTGAAGGAATATCTCCAGCAAACAGTCAAACTCCAAGGCTATGCTCTTATGTTCTGTTTTATTGTACAATATAACATTTTATTGTTTTGTCTTCAGTTAACATTACTTAAGAATTTGTAGCTGTCATTAGTTTGCTTATGTACCTTGCATAAAAATATCTAATCTTGGCAGAAGCCTTCGTGTGCTGAGCTGTAAGCTACCAGTAATGTGTGTAACATCTCATGATGCTACCCCACACATGCTGTGGAAAGAAGTATTAATTCAAAAGTCACATTGTTGTAACAATTTCGCAAGTAGCTCCTCTGTTTATAATGTTAATGGGAGCTCTTGTACACTTCTTTCTGACAGAAAGTTAGGCAGTGAAGGGGCTGGGCAGACATGAAATACTAATCCAGAAACTTCCTGGTCATGGATACTGAAGACTTGTAACATCTGTCTTGTACCCAGACATACTACTAACAGGAGAATATTTTATAGGAGCATTGAATTTGATTATTTTTTTTTCAAGACGTAACTGAATTTGGGTCTCCTGAATTGTGAATGTTTCTTTAATAACTGTCAACATACTTACAGTACACTGATTTCTTCTTTCTGCACTGAAACTTCCAGAATACGAAAAGTAAGTGCTGTAGTAATCATCATTAGCATAACTTCAGAAAAAAATGGTACATCAGGTAACTTCGTTATTTCTTTAAAGCACTGCAAGACAAGGGTCTCACGTTGCTCCTATGAAATGCGCTTGCCTTTGTTCACGGCATACTCCTACTCATTGCTTGGATTATACTCTCATTCAGTATCATATCAGTTGGTCAATGTGAACATGAATCTGTCTTCCTTCAACATCCTTCTTCCCCCAGTAAAAATTTAATCTACTTATGATATTTCTGATTTGCTAACCTAGAGTACCAGCATGCTCTGCCAGCTTGGAGCCCAGCATTTCATGGCAGGGCAAGCTGTACTACCTGCTGCGTAGTCTGATATGAAAAGCCTGCAGGATTTTCCTGTTAACTCCTCCCCAAGAATATGAGTTTTATCATTTTACTGTACACCATGCAGGAACTGCCACTAAAGAAGTACTTTAGACCTGTGCATGGAGAAAGGCTTCTAAGCATCTCCACTAAACACCTCTCTTCTGCAAGTGCTCCCTCCTGAAAGCTCTTTGAAAGAAATATTAACGTTACCTACTGGAAAATACCAAGAAAGAAGAAGTTAAGACCTTGACAAGAAGTACTATACAGGTATATTGTTGACCAGGACTCAAAGATTGAACAAAGACGGTCATGACATAATGAAGTTGAGGAGAACAACTTCAGATGAGAGGAAAAAGCAGCTGACATGAGCGTACCTCTCACCACTTTGGAAAAATGGCCACAACAGGAATAGCATCAGCAAAGTGTGAACTGAGACCTCATAGTCATATTCGAGAAAGTACAGCCCTTCTTTTGGTTGGCACCAGAATAAGTATGAAGGATCTGAACTACTAAACTTTTGGTTGCCTGTATGTCGTCTTGCAAATGAATCCTGTGCATGTCAGCACTCTGAGCATTTTAATGGAATAGGTTCCTTTTTCATTCCAGAGAAGTAAATTACAGCTATCAGGCACAAGCAATGACTCAGTTTAAGTTAAGTAGTAATGAAACATTGGAGTCTGGCTCAAAACACAGCTAGGTTGTCAAAAGAAGTAGCACAGTTCACAAAAAGTACATTTCAGAACCAGAATGACCGAGTGCACCTTAAATATTAGCAATATTAAACATCTAATTTCAGAATGGGAAGGTAGGGAAACATTATCATTCTGCTGTTTACATGAGTAGAGGAAGGTCACATAGATGCATTAAGAGCCTGTCCTTTTAGCCCGTTGGTTTCATTTTAACAAAACCAATCACTGAAGGATGCACCTAAAGCACAGAAGTTAACGGTCATGTGCTGGGTAATCTCCCAAACAAAATAGCCTTTGAAACCTAGGGCTTTGTTCTCACAAGGTTATTTAGGTGAAGGTGATTTTTAAAAATCTTTCAGTGGTAATAAACATTCGTATCAGTCTATTTTCTATACTTGCTCTACTTTCCATATGGGAGAACACTAATGCTATTTCTGTGTAATTTGACAACCATTAAAGCACTCCTGATGAAAGAATAAAGTCCAACTACATGTAATAAGATAGAACTACTTCTAGCATTTCAAAACATACTGGTAAATCCTGAGTAAACTATTACCCTGTTTAACTAGAAGACTAATTGCCGTACTATAGTACAGGAATCCCTCTGAAAATGAATACCCAGTTTCCATTTAAGCAACGTGCTGCTCTTAGAGCCAACAGCTGTGGCTACCTATACCCAAAATACTGCAAATCTATCAGCACAAGTCTAAAACAGGACAGTACCTTGACACCATTTGCATAATCAGGCACACTGATTCAGGTTCCCTCACTGCCACCTTCATACAGCTGCAAAAAGTCATCTGTTTTGTATTTCTGCACATTGAAAAGGAGTGTTAAATCCAGATGTTCTCAGGGCAGCGTGCATGGGAGGGAGCAAAGTCCAGCTCTTCTACTCTAGCCTGAGCAGCTGGCCAACAGGAGGGTGGATTATCTTCACAGAGAAGCTAAAGTGAAGAAAGGGAAACAATACTAAATCAAGAGGAAATAATTTTATTCTCCACACCTGTTCCTAATTGGTATGTGAGTGAAACATCTGTTCCTATTTATAAATGAGCAATGAAGTTGCCACAGAGTGAGACAATGGAAGTTTGTCCTCATGAGGATAGGAAAAGTACCTTTTCAAGACAGGCAGCTCAGCAAAGCAGTATGGGTTTCCGTGTGCTGGAACTGGAAAGTAAATCATAATCTGATAAAAAAAATCCCTCAGGGCCACATTCCCATCACTGCTAAGTCACTTAGCTCACAACTTTTGGAATTCAGTTATCTAAAGTATAGAAACAATCACACAGCTTTGGGGATAGGTGTAAACACAGGTCTGGTCCTGGCTGCTCTTTTGTTGATGGGAGGTGGACGCGAGAGGCTGCACATCAGCACAAGGGAATTGAATTGGAAGTGTTATACATCTGTCACTGAGTCACACAGGTGCCAAATATAAACCAACCAAAACCAACCAGGTTGCCTCATTAACTGCCCATCCAGGGAAATAATTTTACATATATCCATCTTCCATAGCAGATATACAGAAATCTCACTCAGTCATCAGGCCTCACCTTAGAAAGCAAGTTCCTTTACCCACCACTTTTTTTGACCCCTTTCTTCCCAGGCCTTTTATTCACAGTAGTTGAGGCTGTTTCCTCTGCTCCCTGGTCATTGCCTGGCTTCACCCCTTGCTTTCTGGGTGAGGTCGTAAATCCCAGCAGATCAAGGGATTTGGAACTGTATTTAAGAGACTAGTTCACGCTGTTCCCAGGGGGGAGGCGGCTTTAGTGATTTGCTGCATAAAAGCACTTTCTTTCGCTTGTTACAATTATTTCTGACACTCCTAAAGCTGCAAATGTGTGATGGAAAACACCCGAGAAACTGAAGTTTAGAATTTTTCCCTGGCAAAAGGCATTGATGGGTAAAGGTCTTTACTGACCCCAAAAGCGGAATGCAAAGGCTTTGAGGAGGCACCGTATTTAGCACTGCAGATATGAGTAAGAGACAGTAGAAATGATGGTCTGTCTGAATTGAGCTAGTTCCCAAGGACTTGGCTAGCAGACAGTATGGACAGACAGTATCCCTTGTTGGGACAGACAGTATCCCACCTGGCTACTCAGAAGGGCTGTGATACAGGGCTGAATGTGGGATCAGCGCTGCTCGGGAGAATCACTCTAATCCCTGCTACGCTGGGTGCCCTGGCCTGGGTGAGGCTGCGGGATTAGTGCTGAATTTTATTTCCTGGTGGAATGACACAGCCAGATATCAGAGTCCTCTCCTGAGCCCTGCACTTACAGTCACCAGGTAAAAGGCACTAATAGGCCATAGAGGTAATTTGCTTGGACACCGCTGCTTGTCACGTGCATGACCTGAAGCAACATAACAACTTTCCTCTCTGCGGAACTTTTTCAGTATATTGCAGGGGACAGAAAGTCCTGAGTTTTGCTGTACTGCAGGGAAGGGCTGGCACGATGAGTGCAGACACCCAGCTCAGTGTGGTGATGGCAATAATCCAGATGATCAGATAAGCATAACCAGAACTCATCTTTTCGTTAAAATGAGGCTGTATTTCTGCCTGCAAGTCTAGATATAGTCAGGGGTATAACACTGTTTTTGATAGGATTCCAGGAGTGCAGAGCTGCAGCATGTAATACATATAAGCTTTCAGGATAACTCTGGAAAGCAGGTACTGATTTTTTTTTTTACTACTTATCTTCTTTCTTGCCTTTTCTTCACAAAAATATTAAATTACGATTTTGGTCTTTTTTTTACTTAATTTTTCTGAAGATTCAGAGTTAAATTGGATGCATAAGTTCACTAGAAAGCACTTGAAAAACTGGGCCACTTGTTTAAATGCTTCATGTGAATGAAGCGGAGCGTGTGCCAAAATATTGCCACAGGACAATAAGGAACAGCTTGTGCAGCATGCTAAACTGTAGTGAGTTTGCCTGAAGGCAAGGCTATGAACTCTGCTTTCTCTACAGCACTAAATGTGCAGCTACCTCTTAGAGGAACATAAAAGTTAAGAAAACCAAACCCCACCTTAGCAAAGCAGATAAAGCCTTTTCTATTTCTCTGTCTAGAACATTGAGGGGGTTTCACCTGGCATTGTTAAAACAGCACCATTAAAATGTTCCACATAGTCAGAAGCATTCCTTTGCAATCTAGGCAAATTATCCCCAGAATATCAGCAGTTCAGGTATCTATCCTGGTCTGGGGTAATGGACAATAAGAATATTAAGCAGGAAGGACTGGGGAGTGGAAATAGGTTTCAGTGTCCTTTTACATTAACAACTTTTTAGTTGACTACAAAGTAGTTTTGAGCCTCTCCGTAACTTGCAATTAGCTTTAGCTCTCTTTCCATTTTTTTCCCCTCATACTGGCCATGTCTGAAGATTTGAACATCTCTGTCAATAATAGAGATATTGCAGACCAAACTAGACGGAAGGAAGAGGGTGGCATAGCTTCTGGACAAAAATGGCCAACCCTCCAACTGGAGCAGACGGACTCAGATCTTGTACGGAGATGCCCTTATATCATAGTCAACTTGATGCACAAATTTTTATATAAACTTAAGAAAATTATTAAAGTTCTGTCTCTGAGAGAGCTTTTTGTTGCTTTGTATCACTGTAGTAGTGTATCTTCCTCAAAAAAATGTTATTTCTACTCTAAGAATCACATGGAACTTAAAGGTGTGAGAGGGAATTCAATAGATTGCACCTTGCTTTATTGTTACCCTAAGTATATGCTTCAGAAACAACTTTCTTTTCTTGGAAAAGTAAGGTATGATCATTGTAAAACTATGCTGAACAGTTTGTCCTTTGACTTTTTAATCTTTAGACTGACTCACTTGAAAAAGACTGTTGATTGCACCATAGATATGAGTTCTGATAATTCAGCTGGAGATTGCTTTGTCTGAGAGTCCAATAAGTGCTCCTCTCAGCTGAGCAGATATTTTTATGGTATTATTTAATTTAAAACAACTTCATTTAAAGTCCTGTGTCACTATGAGAAGCAAGCCAACAGAATGAGAGCCTGTCATATAATATGAATTAAATGCAATATGAATTACATATGTTGGATTATAAATAATCAAGATGAATAGCACATACATAACTACCTGCATGGCTATGCCAATAGAATTGTTCTATCACCTCATTTCTTTCTCCCTTTCCAGTTTTTAGTGCCCTCCTTTTTTCTTGTAATACCAGCAGATGTAATCTCTGGGCAAGGACCAAGTCTCTACTCCATCTAAAACCATTAGGCTGCTCTTGAATTTAAGTATATAAATAGAAAAAAGTTCTGTAAGGAAGAAGCATCAAACATCCTATGTGTAAACATTCCCCTCAGATGGAGTAATAAATGTAGGCCTGCACTTCTCTGCTTTACTTCTTGGTCTCTCTGCAGTGAATGGAAATGTTCTTACTGACTTCAGAAGGAACCAGAAATAGCCTGAAAACAGCATATACAAGTAGTAGTTATTGTTTCTAACAGACATTAGGATAGAGGCTGAAAAGTAGTATTTTTTATTCATTTTCATTTATTAGGTTTGTTGGTAATTTTTGTGACTTCTATTGCCAGAAGTTCTCAGAAGGAAGTTCTTTTTAGTAAAGATAGATTCCTGCTAAGGTTTATTGTTTGGGTTTGAGGAAAAGGAAAAGAAAAAAGTGAATTAAAGTGAAAAGGGAAAGAAGGATCTGCATGAAATACCTGGCTGTACAACAGTATCCTCTCCTGTCCTGTAGCTTATCGTGCAAAACACCAGCGCTTAAACTGACAGCAGAGGCAGCGATCCTACAAATTTAAAAGTAAATTGGTGCATAAGATCCAATCTCATTTGACATCTGATTATCAGTGGAGAAGGTCTTAGTCAAGGGGTTAAAATCTTGAATTGGATCCAGATAGCCCAAGACACTATTTGATTATTTCCCCAACTTTCTCTTTTTTCAAGACCTGCCTGGATGCAGTCCTGAGTAATGTGCTCCAGGCATTCCTGGGTCAGCAGGGGAGTTAGACTAGATGATCTCTAGAGGTCCCTTCCAACTCTGAAAATTCTGTGATTCTAGGCCTCTTTGGCTCCATTTGGTGTTGGATATAAAGGATGCAACTCCTTAGGTGATTTTAAAAGGAAGATGAAATATTGCTTTGATCATCTGTAAGATCTGAAATTCCTGCATTTCTTTCATTTTGCTTGTGCTGCTTTTTCTTCAGTGCAATCTTTTCCAAGTGCTTAATTTTGCTGGTCTGTTCATTTATGCTCTTGGCGACCTGTACTGCTGATACAAGCTCAAAATAACATGTTATATGCCTGAAGAATAAAGATGCCCACATCCTTGTGTAGAAACACCTACTATTTTGGTTGCTGCTGCTCATAATGAGAGTTTAGATATGAGGATTTACTGTTGGCCAATAAAATTGTACTCCCAGATCAGCTTGGGTTTGCTAAAATAGAGCAAAATATTTTATAGTATTCTTTCTGTATGAAAACATTCATCTGGTTGTTGCTCTGAAGAGCATGACTCCCAGATAACATTGAAATAAACATTACTTGTGCCAGAGCCCTCCTCCTAATGTGACACCCCCTTTCACGCAAACTTGCTAACTGGTACTCCCGTGCATGTACCTCACTGCCCCTCACATACACATCTCCTTGTGAAAGTGTGTGCTGTAAGTGATTTAGGAAATTGCTTGGGAATCAGTCAACTGATCTCTGTCTGTCTCCTGCTCTACCTAACCAGAGCAGCAGCTGTTGACAGTGGCTCTGGGGAGGTAAGGACTGATGAAAATAAGAGCTAGTCCTTGAAAGAGAGAGATATTCTATGCAGGGCAAAACAGACGAAGTAAATGTTGTTGAAGTCCCAAAGACATAGGTTGCTCTATTTCCATTTTGCAGGCAAGCAGATTCAACTGGGAGGGTGGGGGGAAGGGAAGGAAACCAAATCTATAATTGTCCATTACTTTCATCCTCCAATCTCTTGATTCATTTTCAAATGCCTTAATACAACTACAATCCTGTTTACAAAGTGAGAAAAAAAGGATTTTTTTATATAATAGTAAATGAAACAGTTTATGCTACTGCAATTGTTTTCTCTTTTATCAGCTTCATCACACTGGCCAAGAAAATGAAAACAAGGGCAAATGCAGAGGTAACAGACTTGGAAGTAACCTAAATACACATTGACAGACAATTCCCCTGAGATTACATGTGCAACTGAGCAAAAATGTTTAACTGTCGTCTCCTCTTCCATTAACTTGGTTTCATTTATGGGACTTTTCTAGTGCTGGAAATCATGCAAGCAATTATTTTTCGTGACTTGGCATTATTTGTGATGCACCTTCAGCAGCAAAGGAACGCATGAATTACATAGCAGAACAGATCAGAAATCTCCTCAGTCCACTGTTCCGCTTCTCAGTGGCTTGCATTAGATGCTTCATAAACAGCATCTATGGCCTCTCATTATGAGTGCCACAGGTGAGATATATGTGAGATTAACATGAAAGCTTTCCTTCTAATCTGTGTCAAATTTACTGCCTTTGAAAGCTCTATGAGTTTCCTTGCTATTATATTATGGGATAGGTAAACTATCTTAATCAAAGCTACTCATTATTTTACACCGTTGTCATATCCTATTGCTCTTTTTTCAGATTCTCAAGTACTTTGCTATTGACTGTTATGGAATTGCTCCCAGTGCACACGGTTGTAAGAAAGCAAGATTCAGTGTCTTAATCTCTTTTAGTGATTAAAAGGATGATTGATCCTTCCATTCTGTTTGTCTTGCCAGTTAGTTCAATGCCTTCTTTTATTTCCACTATATCTTTTTCAGCAAGATGAGAAACCCACAATTTACGGTAAGTGAAAACATGCCTTCAACTGAAAATACTGTTTTCCACAGTAATCTCCATTACCTGCTCAATGAAGCTAGTATCATACTTGGATTTAGTCCTATCACTTCATGCTGAGCAGACATTGTTACTGGGCTGACTAATGCTTCATCTTTCATTTATTCGGCCTCTGAACTTCCCCCTGCTTCTAAAGGAGAAAGAAGTACAAATAAGCCTGCCCTGAAGGTTGACAGTTTCAGGCTGGGGCCAGTCAAAGTAGGAAGGAAATTTTACACCTCTCCTCCATCAAAATGCTTTTCTTCTCATGCCCTGCTACCTAGACATAGAAATGGATCAATATAACTGTGTATGGCATGACACAGCAGTGCTCAAGGGCAGAGGTAACACCTCAAGGAACTGCAACTCATATCAGATAGATTAAAAGTAGTGCCCTGAATTGCAAGTGGAGAGAGGAGGTCTTCTAAGGTATCACCCTCACTCACAAAAAAAAGTGAAGAAAGTGGAAAGCAAGTTTTTCATTCTAAAAGGATAAAATACCTCCAGAAGTTCATCAAGGAATTACCCACTGAATTTCTAAACTGCAGTATTTGGTTTTCCTGTGGGCCTGCTAGTATCCCAACATATCCTAGAGGCTACATTGGAAAACCTTGTTGCTTTTCTCACTTTTGCTTAGGAACAAGATGTATGTTGAGTGAGTTTGAAAGAATGTCCATATAAGCTAAATTGTATTTTGTTGATACAGCAGAACTCTCCTCAGGCACAAAGACGAAAAGGAAATTTCCTGTTGGAAACTAGACTTTGAAGTGCAGAGCCATAAACTATAACTATTTTAATGACCAGTGTTGACAAGAAATATGTAAAAATAATAAAACATGTTAGAATTGGAAAGTTGGAACTGTATTCACCAGGATCCAGACTATTCTGGTTTTGTATTAAAGGTTAATGATTAGAATGAAACAACCCAAGCAAGCTCATCTTGGTAGCAATGCCGTGGAAGATTAAATGATGTGATACATGATACAGTGAAACAAATGAATACTGTTGGACTTGCTTTCTTTACACAAATACTGTAAGAGATGACACTCACATTTCGAGGCACAGAATCTTCATCCAGGAATTTGAAACGGGAAAAAAAGAAAGAAAGGAAATAAAGTCTCTACTAAAGGTAACTTGCAGTACTTCCGTGTGAATAGGCTTTGAGGTAACTCCCTTCAGCCTCGACCCTAGTGATAAACATCCAGCACTGACCTGCTGGGGGAACACAGCAGAACCCAGAATAGGTGGTGGGACTGCACTGTGCTTCCATCGGCATGTTATATATGGAGCTTGTCGGTCTGCAGTAGGAACTAACGCAGTCCTCCCAAGGCACTGCAGCCAACAGTACCCCACAGCTGGGGCCAGATTTCAAAGATCTAAATGGGGACACAATTATGACTGAAGAAATTCTGACTGTCTTTCTCAAATCAGTTCAAAACATTTGCATTTCCAAACAACACAAATGCAAAAGGACTTATTTTGTTGTTAAAAGCTGTCATAGAAAAGATTGTGAGTGGAACAAGGACCACTGCAAGGCAGTAATTACTAAAACCTGTGAACTTCAGGGATTAATGATCACTAGAGGGTGTTCAAAGCCAAAGAAGGAGACAAAATCAGTCATTGCAGACAGAGGAAAGCACTGGACAAGGGAATAATTTCTGACACAGTTCATTTGTGACCTGCTAGAACACCACAACCAGTTTCACATTTCTCAAATTAAGTCTGCAAGTGCAGCTCTGCCAGAAAGCAGTCACTACAACAGATTGCTTCATGCCATCTTTTTTTGCAATGACAAATCTAACGAAGAGTGTTAGTTCAGCATAAAGAGAGCCAAATTCCTCCTGATGGAGCCAGAGAGGCTCCATTTATTATGGTATCCCTAAATCTTGTAGCAGGAGCAACTCAGAACTCAGAGGTCCTTAGACTCTGCTGCCCTCATGTTGCCTGAATGTCCCTGGACACAGGGAACCAAAGACCTCCTTGGCAAAGGCCCAGTAAGTGTTTCATGTTATTCCAAGGATGGACTTGGCTCAGAGGAGTTTCATTTGTTGTAAGTTGCAGTGGAGGGTGTTTTCTTTTTTTTTAATATACTTCGTTTATTTCCATGGCTTTGATGCTTTCCAGAGCAGCTGTTTTCTCATTGTCAGCTTCAATTAAGGATTTCCGGGTACAATGTGACTTCTCCCTGAATGCCTACAGCAGGCCTGTGCTAGTGCTGATCCTGGCTGTCACTTGTGGAAATTTTATTCCATTTTCTGAACTTAAAATTGGAAATTATATTGGAAATTAATGGCATACCATTTGGCGATAAGAATTAAGATTCATTTATATTCCTGTCATTGTCTGAAAAGATATCTGGATATTGGTCCTACAGGCACGTTCATGGCCAGTGTCATGACAGAGCAGGGTGACTTCATATCCCCCTCCATTTCAGTTAGCCAAAGGGACAGGGTTAAACTAGTGTGCTAATTCCGGTGCAGATTAAGAACTAAATCCTAACTTAAGGTGAAATTGCTTCAATTAAAAATCAACACCAAACAAATGACAGCAGATGTTAGCATTGTCCAGGTGACTGATAAGATTGTTTTAATCTCTTTTCAGTTTTCTACAAATTAAACTAAAGCAATTTAAACCCTTCCAAGCTTGGACAGCACTTGCCTGCAGTCATGCTTGTGATTTATGCCAGAGCAGCTTGAGGTGAGCTTTCTTCCACTTTCCATATGGGGATTCATCATCTTATGCCCGTTGGGAGAGGGTAGACAAAGTATCTATACTTTGTTGATGAAGGCCATGGTGCTCTCCTCTCTGGGAAGGCAAATCCTGCCCCCTGCCCCTTTCTACCTAGAGACAGCAAAGCAAGGAGAGCACTTGAATTGCCTTTGGGAGCTCTGCCCTCATTTATTGTTCCTGTGTAGAGGAATTAATAGTTTGAGCCCTGTCTTATCCTTGGACATGTATATTGGGTCATTGGTCCCTAGCTGTCTTGGCAGCTAGGCAGCTTCTTAGCACTGCTAGCTGACCCCAGTGGTGTCAGCTAGGAACAAAGCATATTTCTGATATTGGAGAGGTAAGTCTGCTCATAACTACCACTATCATATTATACCTATTTTTGGCTGCAACTGGGCTTGAACCACAGTTTTTATAAGGGGAAGATCAATGCTAGAGCTTGCATATAACTGCACTGCTGCTCTTGACTGGCAGAAGACACCAATAATCTCTGCTACTTGTTGAGCTAATTCATTTGTAATTAGCTTGTAATAGCTTTTACTGCTAGTGTTGTTTTTAAGGCTTAGGATAAGAAATACATATATTTTTGCTGTTTGGGACCAGCTCATCCACATATGTTTTCTAGCTCTTCCTGAAGGAGGTAATTGTTACCAGTGCAGAAATCTGCAAGACTCTTCATAATTACAGTAAATAACCTGCGCTGCAGTCTATAAGCTCAAACAGCATTTTTCATCTCAGATTAAAAATGTAACAGAAAACCTCATGGTTAAGGAGAATGAAAATGGGAGTGATGTAAAAAGCATGCCTGAAATCAAGACACATTTACTATCTCATCACTTATGGCCTGCTCTGGCTTAAGATGTTTTATTTAAAATCTATTCTCGCTCTTTTTCCTTGTCCTGTCCAATCTCAGAACAAAAGAAAAGCTGAAATGGTTTTAAATGTTAAGACCATGATCTTCAATGCTGGCTCTGTTGCTAGAAGTTAAATTCTTACCCAATCCATTAAAGGGCACTGGTTTCCCATGTCATATCTAGTTTTGATCACAGCAGAGAAATGGGAAACAATAAAAACAGACATAATGTGAAACAGATTTTTAGTTTTCTGCTTGGGTTTTTTTTTTTGCATTGTTTTTTCACTTTTGAAAATATCTGAGTAAGAGTTAACTTGATGCTCTGCAAAAAAACCCCTTTTCTTTTCTCAGTTCCTGTTGGAAAATGTTACCTTTAAAACAAGATGCTATATAAATAGTAGTGTGCTGTAAGGGTGCTCATACGGATTGGGTGGTTAACGTTCCCCATGGTGGCTGGCAATATTTCAAAGGAAGACTTATAAAGCTTGTGAGCAGGTCTGTTTCCAAAAAGACTGGATGAAGTCTGTCCAGAAAAGCTCCTTCCCTGATTCAGTGCATCTCACTCGGAGCATGTGTTGACTGATTCTAGGGCCTAAGTCAACCCATCCAGGTGAAATTTTATCCATCTCGGGGGGGGGGGTGGTGAAATAAGCAAGCTAAGTAGTCAGAGTTGTAACTGATGTGAAGAGTGATGTTAATCTGTCTCCTAATAAAATAAAACAGAAGGCATGACAGAGGCATGAAGCCAAACTGATGGGCCTGATTAAAAATGTACTCAAGTGGGTTCCATAAGTGGAGAAAAAGGGTTAAGAGATCCAGGGACTGAGGTTTCTATTCTACACTGTTTTCCTTTAGTTCAGCATCCAACAAGGTCAAGACTACTGCTGTGCTTAGTTTCATACTGCATTAGCAACATCTTGGTTGCAGGCTTAGCAAGGCTTTACTTACAATAAGTTCCCGCAAGCTGAATCAAGGTCTATTCAATTAATTTGTTTCAATGAAGCCCCACATCGTGTTGACATGCAGTAAATGCGAAATTAAATCTTTAGTACATAAATCATATAACTGCGTATTTAGAAGTGTCCCTCACAGCAAGGATTCACAGGCAGCACTGTAATTGTGCTGACCAACAAGGCAATGCTATCCCAGACTACCAGCTTGCATGCATGGTTATGAGCAATCCCCTGGAAAACTGGCCCTATGAGAGGGGGAGAGGAATTAGACACGTTTTAAAGTTTGAAGTCAGGGATCAAAATCTATTGTCCCATTGTGCATTCTTCTGCCCGTGACTGCCTCAAATTATTCAGCAAAGGTAAATGAGCCTAGAAAAGAGGGGAAACAGTTGAAAAGGCCTTGAAATATGTATGTGATTTTTTGCTGGATTTTTGAGACTTCGGAGATGTCATTTCACAAACTATAGGGTGGAAGTTCAAGGAAATCTTTGCTAGTAAGAGGAAAGGGTAAAAAAACCCCAAACCTCAAAAACCCAAACAAGATACAGCAGGGGAAAGAAAGGAAGAGGTAGTGGCAAAGGTTGAGGGTTTGGAGCAGTTACACCTCTATCTGCAAACTCTTTCTGAAAGCTGCTGACATAGCTTTGGCATCCGATCATCTCCTAACTGCTGATTAACATAGCACTGTTTTATATTTAACTCAGGCCAGAGCAGGAGGGGCTGGGGGTGGGGTTGCGCTGCTTATAAGGGGAGCACGGCAGGAACAATGTTCTTCTGTGTCGATTCCCTCTGTCTCCCAGCCCAGCTGCGCTCCTTTTGATCATTCACATTTCCTCCAAATGCATGTTGTCTTTAATTAATTGAGTGTCTCACGGAAAGCGAGGTGGGGGAGACAGGCAGAGAACCGCTATAGCTGCACAATTAAAATACAAACCAAGTCTGCTGAGTTTACTGAATGCAAGTGCTGAAGTGACTAACAAGCTTTTTTACGGTTAATGTTTTGCTCTGAGAACAGACCCAGGAGCAGAGATGGAGGGCATGGATTTTGAGGATGAGAAGTCCAAGAGGTACTGCATGAAGACAAAGCATGTGGCTGTCATCTGTGGCGTCGTGGTCGTTGTAGGTCTTGCCGTGGGGCTTGGCGTGGGATTGAGCAGACCTAAATCTCAGCAGGAAGATCCCCCCCCTTCAGCAGGAACAGCTCAGCCAACAAACCCTCCTCCCCCAGTGGATCTGGGTCCCTGTCCTCCTCAAAATAATGAGGCTGGAGACTGGAGACATTTCAGGCTACCCACTTATGTCAAGCCTGTCCACTATGATCTCGAAATAAAGCCTGAAATGGAGAAAGACATTTACACTGGGTCAGTCAGTATTTCTATTGCTTTGGAAAAATCTACCAGCTACCTGTGGCTCCACCTGCGAGAGACCAAGATTACAGAAATGCCCACACTCCGGAAATCCTCAGGACAGCAGATTGTTTTGAACGACTGCTTTGGATACAAGCCGCAAGAGTACATAGTGATGAAGGCAGAAGCAGAGCTCTCTGTCACTGATGAAAGTGATCCCTATATACTCACCCTGAAGTTTGAAGGCTGGCTGAATGGTTCCCTGGTTGGGTTTTATAGGACCACCTACACTGACAAAGGAGAGATCAAGTAAAGCAGTTTTTCTTTTATTTATTAAACTTTCTTCTCTATTTCTACTTGCTCAGGCCTGCCCTAGTCCTGTTTCAGCTTCTCAGTCTGGTCTTTCACCAACTTGCTGACATTTCTGGGCTGTTCTTCACTTTCTCATTCCCCTAACGAAGATGCTGTATTCAAAACCCTTTGGCTGTTGACAAGTGAATGTGGGCTGGAGAGATGAGGGGTTTGTTATTATTATTCCGAGAAACTTTTTCAAACTCTGCTCGTCCCAGGTTACCCTTGAGCTTTACGAATTAGTCCCTCAGAGACCTGGAGGGATTGAGGCCTGTTTTTATCTCTGCAGTACAATAAATAGCATACAGCTCTCAACACTCTCTCCTGTCCCTCCCCAAGGTAACAGTTTCAGTGTAAAATGCTCTTGTGATAGTTTTCCTGACATCATGTCTCCTTGATGTTGTAAGCCTGAGGAATATCCAAATCAGAACTTCCCTGTCCCTTTTGCAGCTGGTTTAAATTATGGGTAGGAAAGTCCAAATGATGAAGGTTATCTTTGACTTGGGTTTTTTGTGCTCCAGCTCTTCCTTTTTATTACATCAATAGTTACTGAAAGATGACAAAGCCTCCAACAGTTAACCCATTCCACTTCCCAGGTTTGCACTGCTTCAAGGTGGAAGCTTGAAAAAGCCATTGCCCACTGCTCAGAGACATTTCTTCACAGTTAACATATGGAGAGGATACTCATCCATTTTTCAATATTTATGTTTCTTAAGTGACCCATTCCAGCCTTTACGGCTAGAAGATAAGCTTGGCTAGACTCTACCAAGGCCCTGTAGCAGGAATACAGAGACAAACACTGGTGTGTTTTCATGGCACTTGTTTGCCCTCCTGGGATGATGGTGTCATGAGTGAGAGTCACATCAGCTCCATTCAGCTGCTGACAGGCAATGCCAGGAGTAGCAGCAGTGACAGGCACCAGCAGCAGCAAATCCAAAAGGCAGAGGAAAAAGCGAACATTGATTTTTCATACTTAAACATACTTATCTGATCTGGGAAGAAGCCATGCAGAGAACAGCTCGGACCCCAACCAGCTCTTTCCCTCATGTTTTCCTCCATCTACCACCTCAGTATTGCGCTGACTCAGAAGGTACTTTGTCTTTATACTTTGAGCATTAAAGCATTAAACATCCCCACAGCAATTTTAAAGTGTAAGCTCTTAGCATCTTTCTAAGTTGAGGTATGTTACTTCCTTTTTATTGGTGAAGGATACTGATATATTAAATTAATTGCCCCAGGCACGTCACAACACCAGAACAGCAGAACTAGAACGCAGGTCTCCTGTGTCACAGAGCAGGAGAGGTGAGTGCCCATCCCTCAGATCCAGACAGTGTAGGAAGACAAGGACCAAGCATCTGACATCAGGAAGAAAGGACAGCTTCATAAGCTAAAGAAAGCATAAAATGTGAGCTCAGTTCAAGAGGGTTCCTACTTCTTGATTTGGTTGCTGGAAGCTACAATTGCAAGGATGATCCTAGCCAGCAGTCTGAGAACACTCAATACAGAAAGGAACTTGAGCATGTGAGATTGTTTACTAGGCTTGAGAAGGGCTTTAATAAGAATGAGTGAACGGTGATTCTGAAATGCTTTTCATGTGGTTAAGTTTGGGCAGATTGTTTGTGGGGGTGGAAGAGGCAATGTAGGTGATAGTGACAAACATAGCTTTGAAACGAAAGCAACCACCAGCCAAGGTTGCTGCTATGCAGCATGAGGGTAGGTGACAGGATGGGGTCAGGAAGGATGGCGAGGGAAGAGTTTTATTACTTATTAAAATTGCATTTTCCCCTGGCTTTCTACTCAAAAACAACGCTGACTGGAAATATCTTTTTTATTTCGCCTTTGCCTGAGGCAGACGTCACCCTTGGACAATTTCAACCCAAAGAGTTCCTTTTTTGTCATGTTGTAAGTAAACACAAATCTGATCAGGGAATAGCAAAAGTCAAGCGAGTCTATTAATATTGGATGTTAGAGACAAGGGGGCTGAGGTGAAAATGAGAGCTAACGTGTAATTAACCTACTCCCCCATCCCTTCTGGGCAGTGTTAGAAGCAGTGGGATCTTTTGAGAGAATTAATAACACTGGAAAGTCAGCTCCGAGGGGGCTGAGCTGCTCCCCAGCTGTCTATCTGTGAGGGCAAAGGTTTGCCAAAGCATTGCTGTAATGCCTTTTGTTTACCAACTGGGCACAAGTCCAGGCTCTGCCGTTGCTTAGATTCAAATATCCCACCACATTTTGTGGAAAACAGGTAGACATGTGCTGAACATGCCTACAAGTCTGGGATCCTCGGGAGGCTTAGGGAGAAGAACACCTCATTTGAGAATCCTGTTCAGACAGATCACACAATCCCTGTCAGGACAAAGGTGCTTTTGGACATGCCTAGAAGCAGATCTTGAGATATCTTGGGGACACAGCTATGTAAATTAACATGCGTGTGCGAGTAGGGAGCAGGAAAGCAGAAACTTTGAGAATGCAGATTTTGGACATAGACCTGCCTAGATCCTCCTGTGGGTGCCTGAATCCAGCTATAAACACTGAAGTCCTTTGGTAAAGCTATTCCTCTGTGCATTTCACTTCTCCATTGATGAGAGGGGAGTAACAGTCCTTCCCTACTTTGCATGATGCAGTAAGCATAAATAAGTTAAATTTGTGTTATTTTCAGATGTTAGGGAAAGGAGCACAAGAGTCCTTGCCTGATGTAATGGGTTCCTTTAAGTCATTAGTTCCTCTCAAGGAATGTGCTAAAACCCCCTTTTATTTTCTCCTTAGTATTACAGATAATACAAACATGTCACAGCAGCTGTTTTTGATTTTGCATTACTATTAGTGACAAGGTATGACTTCCATTTATATAAATTATCTCTGTCCTCAGTAAGAGAACAAGAGGCTTGTAAGTGATACTCAGCTGGGTACAACTCGAACACGGAGACTTGCATTTAGTATTTTATTGGTTAGTGAAAGGCAAAATATTCTTTAGTGTACTGAAGTACACAAGTTTCTGTGAAGTACACAAGTACACTGCATTTCTTCCTCAAGGAGAAAATTTTCTCAGATGAAGCAGCAAATCTGAATTTAGGGGAAGACTAGAAGAAAAAATGCTTTAATTAGCTCAAGGGGAAGGGGTTTTGCACTAACTCCCTGTGCTTTGGGGAAAAAAAAAAGGGGGGGGGGGGAATTCATTATGGTTCTGAATGCAGCACTTTTATTTTGGGAACAGTTGGACGCAGTCTCAGCCAGACCTTCACTTCTCATTACTGTGATATTTACAACTCTAGTTCACATTTAAAGGTCTGGACACCAACAGAAAGTAGAAGGGCAGAAGCCACCAAGTAGTGAAGAAAATCTTATCTAAAAACTACATTATACAATTTGAAAGGAAATGACAACATTTAATGTTTCTAGTGTCACTTCTATGCGTGCCATAGCCTGGAGTTCTCATCATCTACCCCATAGGAATGGTAATGCTAAGGTTTTGCACTGCTGATGTCTGTCTGCCTCCACAAATATATGAGGATATATAAGGATTGTCACCTTATAAACCAAGAGAGATATCACAGTGTTATCAGTCTGTAGGAACAAGATATAAATGTGTCAAAATACGTAGCCAATTTTTTAAGCAATAGCTGTGAAGCGTTGCCCTGGGGACTTGAAGTTAACTTAATTGTGAAACAGCTTTCAAATCCTGCAAAAAAAGCAGAGAGTGACATCAAACAATTTACCGCAGAAAAGAAACTCTATTGAGCCTGAAGTTATGTTAAGGTGAATGTCATTATGCTTTCTGCCTGTGAACTTTTGAGTTACTATTCCAATGAACATGAATGGTAAGAACCCAGACATATTACCTCCATCAGGCTTGAAAACGACCCTTGCTGCTACAAGTTCCTAATGACCAGTTTAGTATTTAACCGTCACAGGGAAATGCCAAGGGCATGAGAAACATTGAAAAATTGGTTGTCAAGTGAGCTTGTAGGATTGCTGCAGATCTGTAATTTATGATGTACACTTTTAATTACTTTTTGGAAAGAAAAACTACCTCAATATAGTTGGAGCAGCTGTAGAAGTACTGTCAGAAAATGCCCAACATTCCAGATTAATTGAAGAAACATCTGTGATCCCTTTCACCATCAATCACTGGAGAATATGCTCTGCCATTGTATGGTTCATTAATGGCGGAGCCTGATGTCACTGTGAGAAGCAAGCACACGATATGAACATTCATAACCTTCACCTTATTTTTTTACATGACCCTTATTGTCTCGCTCCTCTAGTTGTTTTTGCATAACTGAGATGACTTTCTAAACCCCTCAACACGGCTAGCACAGCATCAGTTATGTACTAGGATATTTACTTGGACTTTCCATGCTTTCTCCAGCAGTTTCATTAATGGAGTCATGAGAGCATAATAGCACCAGCAGAAAACTGTACATGATAACCGCAGAAAAAGAAACACACAAGCAGGATGAGATTTTAGGGGCACTTACACAATTCCAAGGTGTCTTCTCAGGAGATGTTCAAGACTCCAATCCCAAGATATGCTCCAGTGGCTAAACAACACAGGGAGTGACTTAATTAAACATCCCTATACCAGGACCTTAATTTCCTTTCAGATGATACCATCAGTAGATTATTTTAGGCACAAAAATCAATGGAAAAGCTCATCAGGATGGTGAGCTGAATTTTTACCATCCATGAGGGGTCATTTATATCTTATTGTCTGACTCCTAAAAATATTTGATGATAGGCAATTGGCTTTAGCTTTTGCTCTGAAACTCAAAGGATGTTGATGACAGACTTTGAAGTATACATGTTACACATGCCTATACAATGTCAGCTTGTGCATTTCTGATGTCATCTACTTTTATGAATGAACAAGTACACACAAATATTTGCAGTTGACTTTAGTTTGTGAAATCGCTAAAACATTATGCTTAGAAATTGCAGATAAGATTTAAAAGGTATATAATGAAGGCTTGCCAATGTGTTGTTTGTTTAAGGAGCATTGCAGCTACTGATCATGAGCCAACAGATGCACGGAAATCATTCCCTTGCTTTGACGAGCCCAACAAAAAGGCAACTTACAACATATCTATCATCCATCAAGACACGTACCAAGCACTGTCAAACATGCCAGTACAGGTATGTATTTCCCAAGTCTGCTGCCTAAGTGGAATGGTTCTGTAAAGCCACTGTAAAGGTAGCATGGATCACAAGGTCCTTGCGCATTCACGGACTCTACCGCTCAGACACTATAAAGCTAATGGTTAATAAATATTCCATAAAACAGGACTGGTTGGTTGGTTGAGACTCCAGTGGTCCACCAGCGCACAACGTGGCAATACAGAGCCAGATCCAAAGCAGAAATGAAACGTCTCTTCTGCCTTTAGCTAGCTGGCCCTCTATTCAGATATTCTACGTGACCATCCCCTACTAACTATAAATAGGTAATGGCAGGTTCTTCGGTCAAACCAGGTGGACTCTGAGAAGGAATACTCTGGAAGACAGCTGCTTCCAAGATGGGGAGTCTAAAATAATCACTGAAACTACATAATGCTCCAAAGCAACGGTCTGCTGATCATAATCTAATGGCAAATGCTAGCAAGAAAGTCTAGGATTATTATTTTTAATAATACAGGATCTGAAATCCCATCTGTCACCTCATTACCATGGACACTTGTCAGTCCACTATGACTATTATTTCCTAAATGACCTATTTCTGGATGTGGTGGGTTAAATTCCAAGTTTTGTACGAAATTCAATGGCATCAGTTATCTACCTCTGGGCCCTCTGGAAGAAGATTGAATGACTTTCAGCTGAGAGAGAGTTTCTAATGAATAGTTTAGCTGAGTGTCTAGTCCAATGTATAATTTCTAATGAATACGTTCTGAAGTGGGAGATAAAGTGCCAAGTCTAAAAAATTAAAAAAAAAAAAAGAAGAAGAAATGAAAAAGAGCTTCCAGCCTCCAGGCTATTGACATTTGCGTCTTCCCAATCACTCCCCCACCCAGAAAACAAAAGGCCTGCTTTACTGTGTACTGTTTTATTTAAAGAATCCCCCAAGCCTTAGCTATCCCCTAGCAATGCAGCTGAGAGAAGTCTTACCAATCTGATACAGCTGCCTCCCAGATCCCACTAGATTTGCAAATTAAAAGCTCTGACCTATTGTTATTAAAATATTTCTATGACACCTACAAGAGCACCAGGCACTTTGACAGCACGTGAAAGGAGAGTGTTTGCTCTACCTTTTCTCACAGACCTCAGACAAGTGAGGTTACTGGTAGGGAAGGTAAGGGTATGAGATTAGAGGTTATCAAGACTTAGTGAGTTTTCAGGTTTACTTTACACCTTTACACATGGACCTTGCCTCTAGTATGGACATAAAAAAATAAGCTTTCAAAGGGCTAGCTACAGCTTGTTAATTAATTTGCTAAAATCCAAGTACAGGCATGGAAATGTAGACTATGTTGAGTTCATACTCAGGTTTGACTAACGGATGATAGCAGGGCCCTTTTTCATCTGGTGTGTTCCCAAGGTCTGTAGTTCTGTTCTTAGTAGTGAAGATCTTTGGGAAATCTTTTCAACGAATAGAAATGTAATCGTTTGTAAATGCAAGGCACATTGTGTGTTACACGTCCTGTAGTAGTTTTGGTGGTGTGGAGCAACATGGCAAAATCAGCTCAGCAAAATCAGAAACTTGTACATTCCATTTACATTTTTCACTGGAGTGATTTCTTTTTTAACTTTTTTTTTCACTGAAGTTCTGACTTCGTTGAAACAAAATTTTACAAAATAGAGTCAAAATGAATCAAATAATGGAAAAGTAGATTGCAAACACCTCTGTGAAAAGGGGTTTGTGAATATATCTGTGAAAAGGTTTTTTTGCTCATGGAATCATATCACCTGTAACATTCACTATCTCTGCTTTATTTATATTGCATTTATAACAAACAAATCTCATTAAGTATTTATCTCTAGTAGAAGGTTAGTATCTTTTATATGCTGTTTGCTTTTGTCCTATTTAAGTTAGTCATCCAGTCAGAAGCACAAAAAATTATCAGACAGGCAATAGCAGATAATGAATAGCAGGATGATACAACAGGTTGCAGGTTCGGTCATACAGTTCATTTGAGAGTTAAGGACATTTGGGAATATCAGGAATGGGTTTTAATAGATTTACAAAATAAAAACTATGATCAGCACTAAATCTTATGTATATTTGAACAACTCGCCAATTAGCAGTGCTAATTTGTATCTGAATGAGTTCAGAAAAGATTCATTAGGCTGGTCTTTATCCTAAGTAGCATCTCTGCAATCCCTGACTCCTATGTGGTGCATGTATTTAAGAGAGAAGAGAATCCAGTCTCTCCTCTGATCTGTCCAAAGCAATGTTATTTTATGCAACTATTTCAAGAACAAGACACACTCGCATCACTGGAAAACTCCTGTTGACAAAATTCCTGTGCACGTGAATAATTTCAAATCCTTGATGCAAAATTAGAACAAGATAAACTTATTTAATGCAGAAAAACAAAGTTCCATTTCATGTATTGCAGTATTCCAGAAAAGACATTTTGTTTGTTCTCCTGCCTTCAGCAATGGGATGCCAGAAAGGTGAACCTGGAGAGGGGATTTATCATTCCTATGTAGTTTCAGCCTTCACAGAAATATTGTACCATCTTCTGCATGTGCTTGCAATTCCAAAAATCAAATTAATTATTTTTCCATTTCTGCAGCAAACCGTACAGCTGGGCAATGGCTGGAATCGGACAACTTTTGAGAAGTCAGTTCCCATGAGTACGTACTTGGTATGCTTTGCGGTGCACCAGTTTCAGTGGGTAGAGAGAATATCCGCTAGTGGAAAACCTGTAAGTCCTGTTGCAGCCTCAACACATTTCAGATGACAGATGTAATGTGATTTGCATTTTAAAAAAATGTGAAACATCTCTTTTTATAACACAAACAGGAACATATTTTTCCCTTTCTTATAGCCTATTTTATGGAGCCTATTTTATCAGATTAGGTGTTCACAGTGGTCCCTCTGACCTTTCCATACAGTGTTTTGCAGTCCTTCCCTGTCTCCCATCTTGGTGAGATCCCAGTCAATACCTCTTATATAGGCACATGGGTGAAGAAGGAACACTGTTTCTCCAAAATCATCCTTGACTTGAAGCCCAGAGTCTGCAGGAATGTACAGGTCCAGGGTACAAGAGATTTACAGACGATGGATACAAATACTTCACAGCTTTCTGTGCGTTAAAAAGTGTGAATCTATGCGCTTGATGTCTTCCTATTTACCGTCACGGAGACATAGGACTACAGTGCTCTGTGCCATTATGTGTTGGCTCTAATATTCTTTATTTTACAACAATGACTAAAGGCAACTGCCCAGTGTAAGTTCTTTACAAATAAGTATAGAAGTGATAGTGCCTGCCTAAACAGCTGGATATTTGGTAGGTGCCCTAATGAAGTGAATATGTGTGAATCTAAATCCGTAAAATTAAAATAGCTCCTTTATTTAGCCGCAACAGGCAGTCCAATCCAGTTCTCGCATGGATTCAAATCTCCTGAAGGTGCAGCGGATCAGGCATAAGGACATGACAAGACATTACGTTGAATCACAACCTGAAAGCCTAAATACAATATTCCCCTCCACATAAATGCCTCATTTAGCTGAAACCTAGTCTAGGATGCTCAACCCACTGTTAATTATTTGTTGGTTTACATCTTTTTTTCATCTGAGACAGAGGATCATCCCAGGGCTGTATGCTCTTCCTGTTTCCCCTTCCTTTCACCTTAGGGGTGTAACACATGGTCTTGCAGTTCAGCGGAGCTGGCAGCGCTTTCCTCCTCTTCTGGAGGCTGTGACACCAATGGACAGGGAATCTAGAGCAAAGCCCCAGCCAGACCACTGTTCCCCTAGCAAGTAAGCTCTTCCTGAGTTTCTCTACCTGAAAAAGCATGGCAAATTCTTCCCTACTTAAGGCTGTCCGCTGATGTGAAAATCTGCCTTGTATAAATCTTAGCAAAGATTTCCTGGCACAGCGCTGTGCTGAGGCCTCCCTCATCGGCACCCTTCCCAGCAACATGCCGTACACTTACATTACTTCTTGACAAATAACTAAGGCTAAATTACACTTTGCCTAGCAAATGGAGCCTGGTTTGAGATAGTGATGCAATACTCTTAGATCCCTGATGTTTGGCCGAATAATTTGCAAAACAGGAGAATGTTTTAGGCCACTCAGCCACACAATTCTGTTAACCAAATGCTCTTGAGCGCGGCTGCTCCATTCACTATCAGGGACCGGACTTTGGTTATTTGGCCTCGATCGATATTCTCTAGAGTTTAGTTATTTGAAGAATCAGAATTTGTGTAGCTTTTGTAGAACATAGTGCAGTAGGAGAAAAAAAAAAGTGCTGAACACGTATGTGAAACTCCTTATTTTCTAGATGCAAAAGTTATCATTCTCTACTTGTCCATGCCACGGTCCAGAACATGGATCTGAGGATAATATTTGGGTTTTTTCCCCAAGCAAAACTGTAAATCCCACAATGTTCCTGATTGTATCTTTTGTAAATAAAAGGGAGTGTTCACTGAAACATGGTAATTAAAGTGTGTGTATGTAGAAGCAGGGGTATTCATGTCAGTACAGAGGTTGCCTGAAGAAACATCTTCTAATTCAGGCCTTGGTTACTACATATTTTATCAATGCTATTCGCTAAACTGTGTCTGAGGACTTGCCTGCACTAGAAAATTTGGTTTTTAAGTGAGGTTAAAATCATAACCATTTCCTTTCTCTTAGCATGGACATAGTTTTACTAATATAAAGTATATGTGTAAGATTGTTTTTATTTAAGGGAGCCACATAAAGTCCATCACTAAAAATTACCTTTTCCCCAGGAAAACCAGGCTATCTTTAGAGTTTTTAATCAGATATTTAGAAAGTCCTTCTCCTAACCAAACAGTTCCTTTCCAAAAACTTTAAAGCCCAGCTAAGCAATGGGGTATTTAGATTCACTGACTGCTGAAAACAACATTCCATAGTTTGCTATATAAATTGCTAGTAATAAATCCCTCATCCAATAGAAAGTATCCATGTGATTTATATATTGCTTTCATAAACAACAGCAACAGCATACCTCTCACATGACACGGTAAATTATTTAAAAACTCTGCCGTTCGCTCTGAAAGCCTTTGCCCTAACAAAGACATTAATGGAATCAGCGTTGGGAAATGTGCCTACAGCTGGAAACGATGCTCCTGAGCTGATTACCTGTCAGGTACCAAATGTCTGGTTTGGAAAATCACAGAGGAGATTATACAAATGAAACCCAAAGTCAGTTCTAGTGCATGCTGAAGGTTTTGGAAACCATTAATATGCATCAGCTAGGGGACCCAAGACTGCTAAACTGGGTAAAGAGCTTACTGAAGTGGAAATTGCAGATTGTAATTGCAAACTGACCCTGAGGGAAATCCCCTGGATGGAATGGATTCCCGATTGAATTTCATAAGCTTTTTTTGGTTTTGTTTTTTCATTCCAGCTTTATTTCTGACCACTTTCCCATCCTCCCCTCTCACTGGAGGAAGTGTAATTTCATGGTATTGAAATAAATATGTTGTCAGGCTCCACAAGGGCTCCTAGAGTAGGCTGGCTCCTTTGCTCAGTTTGGACCCTAAACTCCTGGCTGTAAGGCAGCATTGAGGCGTAAACAAGCCACACCAACACAGCCAGAAGAATGTGGTCCATTCATAAGAAACACAGAGCCTGTAAAATGAGATGGATCGGTTTTCCTAAAGCCAGAAACTTCACTCCATATAAAGACCTCTTACTTTCCACACTGGAGATTTTGGGGGACAGTGAAGAGAACAGCCTACAGCTTGTGCCAGTGGACACTCCAGTGCCATGGCTCTGCTCTGGGGCAGAGATCTGTGTGACCTTTGGGACAAAGAGATTGAGGGAAAGACCTCCAAAAGATAAATTCTGAAGTCAAACTTTGTCTTCATGATGTGGCGATAACACCCCAAAAGGCTTTTTCAAGCTGTAGGCCTCCTCATCATAGTTATAGGTGCCATAAGGACTGTAGTCCTCCAGGGCTTGAGGTTTCCTATTGTTTGACAGTAATTGACAAAGCAGTCCCAGGCGCCAAGCCTCAGGGATGGAAAGGTCAGCACTCAAGACACCATTCTTTGCATTCAGCAAAATAAGCATACTCAGATATGCAAGAGGAGTACAGAAATGGTCACTCATTGCACACAGGGCTACCAAACATGCCAATTTTCCTCGGCCTGACTGGTGGGAAGAGAGAGAGCTGATTTTTGTCTGGGATTTCCAGAGGTGCAGCAGCCCAGCAGGCACCATAGCTGTGACTGGGTGGCTGTATGGCCTGAGGTCCTGAGCAAACAGCCAGTCAACCTGTATGGGCCAGCACGTCCAAGAAGAGTTACGGATCTGGTAAATGCACTATTTTCAAAAGGTCTGAGATCTTCAAACATACAAGGACAAGAAGAAATTATGATGATGGTAGGTATGAAAGGTCGGAAGAAATTGAAGAAAAAAAGGTGTTATGGGCTTCAGACACATTTCAGGACAGATGTGCTCCTACAGATTGGTCTGATGGGATCAGTCCAGATCAACGAATGGCTGAGAACAAGTGGATTCCCTTTGATTGTGCTTGCCCAGGCTTCCTTCTTGAGAAAACCAGGCTTTGGAGAACGGTGGGCTTGTACGCACCCAGGCCCCGCTCCAAGCTTGGCCACTGAGAGCTTCTGGACATGAGTTTTGTCAGTCTTATAAATTAGGAATATTGTGGAAAACATGTATAGATTATGTTGACTTGGTCCCTCTTACGTACAACATTTGAAAAACTTTGTTGAACAAATGTGTCAGGAAACAGAATTCAGTGTTCAGGCCAGTCTCTTAGGGAAAACATGCAGTGTTATAGGTATGTATGTTAAATGACTTTTCAATGCTTGTCACCTTCTAATTTCTTTTAACTGAAGACTGCTCTAATTGTCTCTCTGTATTTTACAGCTGAGAGTTTACGCCCAGCCACTGCAAATACACACGGCGGAATATGCAGCAAATGTAACAAAAATTGTATTCGACTTCTTTGAAGAGTACTTTAATTTGAGCTATTCTCTTCCAAAACTAGGTGATTATTAATACTTATATTTTTCATTTTGTTAATTCACTGTCATGGTTATGTTTCTTGTATAGGTCTCTGTGCTTTGGTGGAAAATAGCGTGAAAGCATTTGGTTGTTAACTGCTGATATTATTTCAGGATATTTTAAAACTGTACCCATGTAGTTCAAGATGTTCTTAAATTTCATGATGGGAGGGTTGGTCTAAGTAACAGTTTACTTACTAGTTCTAACAGTTCAGTTTGCTGAACTGAAGCACTGGTCCTGACATGGTTATTTTAAAGTGAGCTAAAATGGAGCCAGAAGAAGTTTGAGAAAAATATGTACTACTTCCACGGGAACTTCTGGACAAAAGTCAGCAGTGAGATAAGTGGAGATGTAAACTGCCAGAGAGTATGTCATACTATTTATTAACCTTAGTGCAAAGTGGGTGTGTATCCACTTCTTAGAAAGATGAATGTGGTCCAGCATATAATTTGTAGTTTCTACTGCCGGGCTAAATAAAGACCCAGAGCTAAACAAGACTGGGCACACCATCAAATTTTGCCCATGGTTACAAAACAAGCAAAGAAAAAGTAATGGTTGGGCATCATTTGGCTTGGACTATCTGGACTCTGGGTCAGATTTGTGCAGTTTGAACTAATAAAGTCAGGAATGTAATCAGAGTTTTGGAAATGTCCCCTCCTAAGACCTCCAAAGAGGTAATTCAGTTAGACTCATGAACTTAAAAGGATGGAAGAATATTAACTACAAACAAGTCAAAGCAATGTAATGGGGGGAAAAAAAACCCCAAACTTGGAAGACAACAAACAATGCTATGCAAACCTTTTATTGGCTATTCATACATGTACCTATCAGGCTAACCTGTGTTACTTTAACAACAGATTTTTACCTCCTCCTTTTAAAACACCATCTGAGTTTACTGTAAATATCTGTTTGTATTTCAATGACAACTGAATTCAGGAAACCAGTACAATATGTTGTTCTTTCACACACTGGTCCCCAGTAATAATTGGGACTGTATCTTACCCATGCTTTGTATTCAAACTTTCATTTCCATAAAAGCCTGATGACTTTGCCATGTCAGTATATGGATAGAGGCTGGTCTGCGCTACAGCTTGGACTAGTAACCCCAGGTCAGCAGTATCAGAGAGTAGATGCTCTTGTAGATTTTATACTGCTTTTCTCAGAATGTCTATTTTTTTTGGATCACAAATCTTTACTTACTATGTGGTTCCCTCAATATTAGAAGTCATCTAGATCAAACCTGATGAATCAAATATGTTTCTGCATAATGGTTTATTTAAATATTGTGTTTCACATTGATTTATGGCTTCTGGCATTGCCATTCTCCTTGCGATCCTCATTTTGACTGTCAGTGAAGCCCTTGCCAGACTATCAGCTTTGATTCTGTAATCAAGTTGTTTAAATTAAAATAAGTAATTCCTATCTTCTCCTAGGGTGGAGTGAGGGTTGTTTGTTCTATTAAATTTTAAATCCATCTGTACTTTTCCACTAACCCACATAGAAAGGCTGTGGTCACTATTTGCAGAAGAAAATGCCAGTCCAATTGAGTCCGCAATTCTCATTTAAACCTGTATTGATTACTGACCATAAATGAGTGACCCCCACAAATTGCCAGGAGTAGAAGCAGATGTTGTTCACTGCATGGGGGATTTACTTCAGTTAACATGTCAATAAATATTTTTAATAAAACAGTGTGACAAACAATGACATGCCTCATTAGGCTACAGATAGTTTCAGGAGGTTTACTGCCTACAGCACATCCCCAGACAATACTATTAATTTCTGGAGCCAAATTAAGTAATGTATGATACCCACACTCCCAGGAGGTGGCATAGCATCACCTTGCAGGACAGACCCTCAGCTGGTGCCACTGATCCTAGCTCTGTTAATCTCACAGAGCCAGGGTCCTTGCTATCAGCTGCTGTAGGCCAGTCCCCTGCTTCTCAAACAGGGGTTATAGACTGCAGTCCACAGCAGTAAGCCAGAACCACAAAGCGTAAGCAAAACAGGCTGTGAAGACACAGAAAGAGGACAAGCTAAGTGGCTTCAAGGATACAGTGGTAATCATGTTCTCTTTCTTTCAATGTAGATAAAATAGCTATTCCAGATTTTGGGACAGGTGCTATGGAGAACTGGGGGCTGATCACATACAGAGAAACAAACCTGCTCTATGATCCCAACGAGTCGGCCACTTCCAACAAACAGAGAGTAGCTGCTGTGGTAGCCCATGAGCTCGTTCATCAGGTACATTTTAGGACATGATTCACTTTCGCAGAGCTTCAAACGTGTAGTCGCAACATTTTAATCTTGAAAATACTGTCATTAACTCTGTCTCAGGATCTTCTATGCGTGCTCACAATTTGATTGCAAAATAAGTTAAAACAGTTCCCTGTTAGAGCTTTAAAGTACCAGAAATAATGTCTTTGAATTTTTCTCATGAAAATTCAAAATGCTTGGGTCCAGACTGTGAGCCAGCTTATGAAAATCTGTCTGAAATGTCTTAAAGGAGCTAATTTGCATGTGCAGATGTCTTTTTTGGGCAAGCAAATAGGGACAACTATACACTGTGGAGGCTGTATGAAAACATATCCTTACAAGCACAAATCATCAAATCAAGAGGAAGAAACTAAAAATATTTTCAGTGGTACATGAATCATTAGCAATCTCCCCAGTAATATGTAATTTTATAATAAAAGTGGTGTTTTAACGCAAGGCAAGGCCTGAATTCCTATTTAAACCCCAGAATTATGATAATTTTCTCTGGCAACAGGAAGAAATATGAACAAATGAATGTTCTATGTGGAGATGTGAGATACTGAAACGTACATTTACCATTTAGCTAACACTATCTTTCAATGTTTATAATTGTAGTGGTTTGGAAATATTGTGACCATGGACTGGTGGGATGACTTGTGGTTAAATGAAGGATTTGCCAGTTATTTTGAGTTCCTGGGAGTAAATGCTGCAGAACCAGATTGGCAAATGGTAATTATTTCTGTCTTGTGGAGGGTTGGTGGGGCTGGGGGAGCATTTTGGAAGGGAGTAAAAATTACACAAGGACAATGAAGACTTAAAGCACATTTATAGAAAACTAACATAATGCAGTGCAACATAAAGAAAAGGTTGGTTTAAGCTTTTCCACCTACCTATGTTATGGTCTGAAACTAGTCAAAATAAACTTTGTAAAGTTTTAGTTTGGAGGGAAGAGTCATTCTTTTTTAACAAGTGAGTCAAGTCTTTGGTTATTATTATGGCAAATAATACCTAGGTGGATTTTGGACAAAGACTTACCAATTTTCCAAGGTTGTTTAAAGGTCTAACTCTGGAAGATGGAAATTCCCCTTTATTTATTTAGTTGGGCTGTAGTGTCTCATCACGGGACTTGTCTTAGGATCCTTATCCAACCTGGTGACAGCCGGGAACCTGGGCCTGTCTCCAAAGCTTGGGCTATTCGTCAAGGAAAATATCAGAACGCCCATTCAGCTGCTGCCAGCATTTTAAGTGTCATTTCAAATGCTTCAATTCAGACAATCTCTACTCTGCACAGTGCAAAAATAGGTAGTGATAGTGGATGGCCCACAGCGCTAACTGTGTAGCAAAACCAACTCCAGTCACCTTAACGGGGTTGCAGACAAAGAGGGTACCCTTAAATGTGCATTACATTCTGAGGAATGATAACAGTGTGAATAAAGGGAGGTGTCCTGCTCGCTCCTTCCTCCACTCCCAAACAGATGTGATGGTCCATAGCATGCATATTTCCCCAACTGCCCCGCAATAATGAGATTCTGGCTACTAGAAAATATGTAACATATGTCAGTGGAAGGAAGCGGGGTAGGTTTTGCATAGGTTGAGCCTGTTGTCAAAGTCTGTCAGCCCCTGAGCCTAGTGAATTTAGAAGCAGACAGTGCCTACTTGGTGCTTCCCCTGCCTCCCTCCCTGCTCTCCATAAATATCTCTTCTCATCCATGTTATGCAAGGCTGAGAACAAAATCATTCCTGGATCACTTCTTTTACATCTTGAAGTAGGAGATCTGTTGTGCAGCCTACATAAGCAAAATTTTAATCACTGAGCCTAAAATTTAAAAGACCTTTTTGTATCTAGACACCATGTTAATTTAAGATCTAGCGCTGTTTCAATGTTATCCTAGTGAATATTAGAAGAGGAAAACTAAGTAGAAATTTGGTCTTTTTTGGTCAGTATTCATAAGGAAGTAAGGGAATTTTCACTGCAGATCACTTCATCTTTATAAAAAAATTATAATCACTTTTTAAAAGTTATAAACCTTGGGATGGGGAATTCTGCCTCCTTCCTCCCTCCTTCCCTTCCTCCCCAGCTCCATTTTTGCAAGAGGAGGCTATAATGCTTTGCAGATATTGTCACACTGCTGAAACTGGTAATACAAGCTCATTTTTTTGCCTACCGAAGTTTTTTTGTGTTATGATACACAGGGGAGAACAGCATTTGCAAAAGGTAATTTATCTTAGTTAAGGAAAAAATGTATCCCTCCCCTCTCAGATGTAAAGTGAGAGTTTGCAAGTCCTTCTTTAGAGGAAGTGAAATTTCATTCAATTTCCAACTGCCTCCCCCTGGAGAAGCTGCAGCTCAAGCTACTTATTTTGTGAAGTTAGGCATATAGTCCTGCCTTTGTTTCTATTCTAACATCTTCTCTTTCTCAGCTTGAACAGGTTTTAATTGACGATGTGCTTCCTGTAATGAAGGATGACTCTTTGCTGTCTTCCCACCCAATTGTGGTTGACGTGTCGTCTCCAGCTGAAATCACCTCTGTGTTTGATGGGATATCCTACAGTAAGGTAGGGTGTTCTCCTCTTGTGACTTTGGATGCAAAGAAAGTGGTGGCTTTGGAGAGGAGATAAAAGTCAGGGGAGCTCATAATCATTACTCTTAACCCCCTTGGGCTGTGTCTGTGCAGATCTTTTTTCTGGGACATTCCCAACTGTTGTCAGTGATGATTCAGTCAAAAGTGACTGTGAGAGGAACAGTGCAGCCAGAGCCTCAGTCCGCCGCTGTGTGCCATGCAAACCTGCTCACAGCATGCAGAGGGGCAGGGAAATCACAGTGTCAGCAGATTCTGCCACTACAGTTGTCAGGTTTTAAATTATCCTAAACCAGCTACTAAGCACAACCCTCTCCCATCACCTTGTGCTGATGTAGCCCAGTTATATCAAGCCTCATAATCTAATGCAAGAGCAGATGATGTGAGGGCAGATGTCCAGGTGTCCTCTCTCACTTCCCCATCACACCTTTGGGGCAGTATAACTTCTGTTTTGAGGAAGCAAGGCATGGAACCAAGCAGCGAAAACAGGAAAGTAACTTTTTTTCTCCTGTTGCTCACAGTATGCCAGCCACCCAAGAAGCCTTAGCAAAAGATGGGCTACCACCAGCCTCTGCTGGCATTGCCCCTAAATTGGGAGACAAGTTAGCTCCACATTTCACTGAGAGTTGTGGAGCGCAGGACTGACTTGGAGTACAGTAGTCTGTAGCCCAGGAGGTGGTAGAGGACACCCCATTAGGTGTTTGACAAGCTTTTTGCTCATCCTTGGGCTGTCCCTGTCAGAGGTGGTGGGGACCTGTGCTATAAAGTCTCTCTCAGGAGTCAGCTGGAACTGACTGGAAGAATCCCTTGCGTCCTGGATCAGCCATCTCCCAGACCATGTTGCTTCTGACCCTGATACACCATGTTTGTGTTGACAGTTTCATGGATGACTCTGTCAGTGTTTCCTATCTGATACCATAACAAGTTTCCAATAAACACGCAAAATCCACCATTATTAAAACCTACGTGTTGCTTTCCCTCCAAGCTCCCATTATCAACTAAACATAAAGTATGCATTGCATTGCCTTTAGCTTTAGCTGTGCTGGAGTCTGTATCTGTAGATATTACTTTTATTAGCTAGACTTGATCCATCAATTTCCATCAAGTTTTCTGTTTTCAATTTTTAAATCCTCTACCCAACAATACAACCAGTATTTATTGCATCATAAATGCCTCACAGTCAAATCATAAACTATGTGAAAACCTGCATTTTGTAACACTGTTCTTAAATCAAGCTAACAAAAGTCAAGAAACATACAGAGCTAAATCAAATACTTTGGACAAAAATGTATTTTATTGGTGAGCTAAGCAAGAGACACACTTTTGTATGGTCTGAAAAAACAATGGAGAAAAAAAATCCTAGCTTCTACTCATCTCTTTGTGCCTAGATAATTGCTACATGAACTCATTTTTTTTAAGTGAAAACAGTTGAGGACTCATGCATTGTTTGGGAACAGTCTGCTTGGGATATAATTTGGCTTGGGATATAATTTGGCTTCAATGAGAAAATCTTCACATAGATTTAGCTCAAATTACTGTTGGTATTTATATATAAATGCGTGACAAAATTATCTTGTTTCTTTTGGCCTTTATTTTGGCTTCTCTTTTGCATGTTTCTTATAAAAACAATCTCCTCGTGATATTATTCATCACTAAACAAATAAAGCATCATTTGGAATGCTCTCTGTTACTTTTACCAGAGCAATTACAGGGTTTATACAATCCTAAAACTCTAATGAATTGCCTAAGGGTCTGTGGAGTCATTGCAATGTATTCTGTAAGGGAACCTCTAACTGCTTGGTAGGGCATTATGCGCCTAGGAAAAATATACTGGAGTAGAGCTGGTGACTACACAATTAATGTATGTATTTTTTTTAACCCGCTCTTAAAAAGTAATTTTATCTCAGTTCGTTTCCAGTTTAATCCTCTTTTAGTGTGAAAGATTGTATTAAAGTAACAATGAGATTTTTTTGTCTTTGGAGTTCAAATATTGATTACCTAAACAGATACTTAAATAAGTTCTGCTAGAAATTTGCTCTTGGACCCCCGCATTTTTGGAACCTCCCAGTTAAAGAAACTTAGGATTAAATGTTCCACATTTCTGCCACACACAATCTTGTCATATACTCGGCAATTACTAGAACTCTCTATAAGAAATTACGTGGGTGTTGATAAAAGAATCCCCTCATTTGCCCATCAGACAAGGTCAGCTATTCAAATCAAGGTCACTCTCTTGAGCCTCCCCAAATAGCGAAAGTTAGGAAAACACTGGGGTTCTTATAACTGGTGATTTTGTTAGCATGAGTTTTTCTCAAACGCGCTCCATCATGGACTACAGAGGAGGGACAGAAGTGGGGAGAAGAGACTGAAAAGCAGTAGTAGAAGATGCAAGGGCTAACTGTACATTGCAATTTAAAGCAAAAGAAACTTCCGCTGTCCCCAAATGCATACACAAGTGCATATTTCTACCCTGACTTTTTAATAGAAATGGGAGACGATGGTCTATGAGAGGTGATATCAGGTAAGAAGTGACTGTTAGACAAAGCTGAGGAACTGAAATACCCTAGTGCATACACATGGCCTTATGATCACCATTAATCATAAGCAGCCTTATGATTATCATTACAAATGAGTATCTCTTCTAAATTCACTGAATCATTTTTTAACATATTTCATGGCAAACACATTAAATTACTATATCAGAAAAGAGTCATCTGCTGACCATCTTGACTCTACACCAGTAGACTGCTGTCTAAGGCATATCTGTTCAAACAGTCCCTCTACCATGACTCATGCAGCCAAGGTGTTATTCTCAGACACATAAATAGGGGAGATAGGATTTACAGAGAATTCAGACAACATCCTTGTTTTTATGGGACAACAAGATTTTTAAACCACTCATAACATTAGGCTCTCAGCTGCCCTTTGATTTAGTTCAGAAAATGAAATCATACTAATCCTAAAATCATATTCTGTGGTTTAGATTGAGTTTGCACTGCTTTTAGTTTCCATCACTTTTTGCCCATACTGTTCTTTGTTCCATGTGACTCTCCTACTTCTCTCTTCTGTCTTCCCTTTGTTTCTTTCTTCTCTCAAGGCCCTAATTGTTTTTTTCTGTGACACCCAAGTAAGTAACTTCTCTGATCCTGGTTCTACCCTGCTTCAGAGGCCGGAGCTCTTACACCAGTCCTCAGCAAAACTTATTCTGAATCTTGAGATGGCATCCTCAACACGTAAAGCCCCATACGTGCGGTATTTTTGGAGTTCCCTACCTGTTGGGCGTTCAGCCGAAGTCACTTCCTCTATCAGGCTGTGCTGCTGGACGGGGATGGTTCCCCAGCTGCCCTCACCCATCCTGTTCAAAGTGTAGCAGGGAGCCCCACTCACACAAACTGGTAGAGTGGCTGGACAGTAACCCCCAGCAGCAGGGCTCAGGAGCCCTTCCACTAGCACAGCTGAAGTCAGAAGTGGGCATCTGATCACAGCTAAAGACCGACTCTCACATCCAGAATTAAGCTCCGGCAGGCCGGCATAACGTGCCACGAAGGAATTAGAAAAACTGCTTCCTTAGTCAGATGGATGGTTTCTATTTTTGCCTTATAAAATATGCATTCACATGTTGTTTTTAGGTGAACGGAAATCCAGTGTTAGAGAAGCTTGGACTGACCCTCTCCCTTTTCCCTTTGTCCTCAGGGTGCATCAATCCTCAGAATGCTTCGAGACTGGATTACACCAGACCTCTTCCAGAAAGGCTGTCAGGTAAGGGTGGCATCAAAATGTGCCAGAAATGCAGCCTATCCTCGTGTGACAGTAGCAAAGCCATTATTCAAAAAGTTAATATCAGAGATCCTGGTATTAGTAGCAGAAGTATTTAATGCATTTCAGTACTCAGTGGACAATGTCAAGGGGAAGAAGTTCCATGCTCCCACAGAAGCAGGAATGTGAACTGCATTAAGATTTGATAGCCTGCCAGTGAGGACCTAAATTCACGGCAGCTTTTAGTGGAGAAACCTCCTCCATCCCACTGTTATCCTGTTGTCAGATAGGATCCCCTTGTTCAGCTGTAAAGTATGTCTGCAGCTTCATACGGCCACGATCCTCCAACCCACCCAAGCCTGCTATGCAGAGACACTCTTACAGGCATAAGCTCATCTGTGCCGTGATGCAGGGGCACCCAGCCCTAGAGAGCCGAGGTAATAGGGAGTAGAAAAGGGAGATATTGCACAGTTCATAGTCCTTTCTCGTGGAGGAAAAAACGTGATGCTACAAAATTATGGAAAGAAAAAAGGGGAGAAAGGAGCCCTCCCAGAAAGAGAAAGGTTGTCTGCCCTTTCCTCTGAACTGACATCTGTTGTCTCTGAAGAGTTACGGCACAGATTTACCACATTTGTTCTTATCTCTCTCCCTCCTGGAGGGCACAGTTACAGACTGCTACAAAACAGTTGTATTTTCCTTTATTTTTCCTTTCACATATTCAATCAGGACAGTTCCACAAGATGGGAAAATACACCCACTTTGTCCACAAGAGACTAATATTTCCCCTCTACTCAGAGCCTTGAGGAACATTAAAGTAGGTAGCTGTGGCTAACAGTGAAACAAACAGCACCATCTACTGACTAAAACATCACTAGGATCAAGATAACAGGGTAGGAAAGCACTCGTTAGGCAGCCAGGTAAGACACAGGACAGGAATAGTGTTTAGGAGGTGCAAACACTTAGCCAAATCCTATTATTCCTAATAACAGTCATTTTGATCACAACTTAGAGGTGACTAGACATTCCTACTTCCACTCTGAGTCCACAGCTAGTGAAATCTCCTGAAATAGCTTCCTCCTTCTAAATAACCTCTTATATTAGACAGAAATTTGCAACAGGGTATGCTGCTGTCCATTCAAACAAAATACAAAGCATTCTTCAAGTAAAAATTTATTTCATACTAACAAGTCACACTGGAAAATGCTGACTTTAGCATTACGGGATGCATTGGAAAGCAAAGGAACTTCATTAGCTGAATATTGATCCATTTAACCTCCTACTCACAATACTACTGCTCATGGATAGATACTCTGTACAACTGGTCTATACTCTCTGTATTCTCTGTATCTTTGTACAACTGAATATGTGTATTGTTTTCATAGACAAAGAAGAAAGACCTGGTAGTATTTTCACAGTCTTCTACCTCTCTCTAGGAATATTTGAAGAAACACCATTTCCAGAATGCCAAGACACAACAATTTTGGGAAGCTCTGGAAGCGGTATGTTTTGCAGCAACCCAAACCCTTGCTAATAAGTGTTTCGTATCTCACCCACTGATTTCAGTTTTCCAAACTTTTTCTACTTCGTAGCTCTTCTGTCAATGAGAGATCATAAGCTAGGCAGCCTCCCAGTATATTCCAACACATTTTATTTCTAGCAAATATGTATAATTTCCTCATTTTTTCGCACAAGACTGTAGGAGTAGAATAAGAAATGAAAAAGGAGGCCTTGCTAAGAAATAGCCTGCTACTGAAACATTCCCCCTGCAACTCAAGCTAATTTCATGGGTGAAAACACCCCTCGTCCACCACACGCATACACCCCATACTCTCCCCTCTCTCTAAGCAGATTCAGCTGTTTGAAAGTTCTCAACAGTATCCATTCCCAAATAATTTTGGTGCTTATCTCCATCTCTAGCTTCTGAGTCCCAGCTGGGTCATCCCCTGTGCCACCGTTTTCTGATCTTTCCTTTTCCTTGAGGCTGGGCTGTTTCCTTCCATCTATCTCATTATCCCCAAAAGCCCACCTGCATACTATCAGGTTCTTCCCCTGCTGATTTGTCCTTTCCTTCCACCACTGTGGATACTCACACAGCCCAAGTTGTGCTTTTGTGTCTCCTTTCAAGTTCCCATCTTCTACTTGGTCCCAGATTTCTTCCTGCTCAGCAGGACTTCTTCCTGCACTCTCTCTGGTGCTCTGCATCTTCACATCATCTGCCTTGTCTGAAGAAGGAAACAGTGATCCTAGCTCCCATCCCTCACAGGTGGCAGTCTGGGGAGCCAGTGGCAGCTTTCTCCAGCTCGTCTCTAGGACAGAAGTTCATGGTCCCCAGAATGGATCAAATTTTACATTAGTGCAGCTGCTGATGGTTAATACTGGCTCCTCCTTCACACTCAAAACAGGGCATACTGCAAGGACACTTCTGGCTTTGAAAAGTCTCTATGTCCTTTCTGTCCTGTTTGGTTATTTCCTCAGAAAAAATGGAGAGATCTTAGAGCGTGCAAGGGGCCTCAAAGGTTCATCAGTATTTCTTGTACATGTTACTGGCCACTCTCCTGCCTGCATACTTCTCATTTCCTCTATCTGTGTTCAAGTTTCCAGCTCATTCCTTCTTTCAATGACAGGCACCATAAAAGGATTTAATGGAGTATTTTTTGTACTGAGCCTGCTCTTTCCTCTGCCCCTTTCTGTTCTTCTTCCTCTCAATATCAGAGGTATTTATTTTTTTACCTCTTAGGACTGAGTTTGCATTTTCACTGCAACCTTCTCCTATTGTTCATAGGCAAGTAATAAACCTGTGAAGGAAGTCATGGACACATGGACTAGGCAGATGGGCTACCCTGTTTTGGAGATGGGAAATAACTCAGTATTTACACAGAAACGTTTTCTCTTGGATCCCAGTGCAAATGCTTCTCATCCTCCTTCTGATCTTGGGTAAGTATGTCTATCCAAAACAGGTAGAAATACTGTACAAATACTCTCTCCAGCTGACATACACGAAGGCAGTGTTATACCTTTTCTTGCTAAACTTACTCTTCAGCATTTGTATTTAAAAGGAAACAAGCAGGAAGTTAGATGTGAATATTTCAAATTTAGGACAGCATCAGCCCTTTGTCTCAGGGTTTCTTAAAGACAGCAGACTAAAATTGGACAGGGTCTCTCAGAAGATGTTATTCCCACACACAGGCAGCTCAGATGATATTGCAAATCATCTATTGAAACACTGCAAATTTTAGTCTGTCAGACTAAGGAAAACTGACACAAAATTATCTCTGTCCAGAAATCAGATACCATGATCCAGATATTTTATACCACAATAGTTTATTCTTTTTCCTATATGGTATAGGATCTGTAATACATCACAGTGATCTGCACATATAATACAGGGTCTTTTCTACACGTCTTAAAAACATGAATTACTGTGAAATAGCTAGTCATGTATAAATGTTATTAATCCTCTTCAAAACCTATTTTTTTCTTATTTAACTCAGGATGGTGTTGCTTAATTTTAGCGACCTAAAAGATAGTTATCTAGTCAAAGTTAGCCATCTTGGGCTCTTTTATGTTGCCAGAGCGCCAGCTGCAGACATTCGTCTATCCTATTCAAGACAGGTGGAATACTGTATAGGAGTATATTTGTTAATTAACAGATGACTGATGTGAAGGGAGATGAACCCTGCCTGTGGGTTGGTGGACCTGCACAGAAAAATGGCTCAGCTGCACCGTGGCATTAACCAGCTGAATAACGGTTCAGAGCTGGCATTGTGTATATTCTTAGCCAGCCCCAATTTTGAGGCAATACAACTTTGCTGACATTTCAGTGAAAGAGATTCAAATTAACCCATTTTAGGAAGATTTCACTCCTTGAACTAGCCCAATACAACTAAACCAGTAAAACTTGCCTGTATGAACCAGAATTACTCAAATGCAATTTTCTATTAGCTTCTACTAGTTATTTTAATACAAAGAGCAAGAACAAGGAGAAAATGAACAAACAGTTGTAGCCACTTTATTTCATTCTGATTAAAGAGAAAAAAATTTGATCAATGAGAAGGCCTATGGTATTGGCAGTTTTGGATAGGTATCAAGAGAGCTGGGATGATATAATTACCCGTGTATTTGCAATGTTGTATTTCTCCCAACATAAGCAGACAAGTTTGCAGGCTTTTGAAGCAACTCTAGCTGCAAACTACAGCACTGTGCCACCTGAAGGCTTACGTTACAGACTATTTAGGCAAAAATACTTCTTTCTGTTAAAAATTTTGACTTACTGCACTAGGCTTTGAGGTAGCAGACTCAGGAATCCTAGTTTTGCTTGAAGACTTATATTACATTGCCGTTTGTCATTTCTTGAGTAGAAATCCCAGCACTGTTCCTACCTTAACCTTTCAAGAAGTTGCACGCTGCCCCTGCTATTCCCAGCGTGAGAGGGGAATTTGTTTCTGCGTGTATAGTTTTTATAAATGACTGTGAAATAAAATGCAGTCATATGTATTATAATGCTGATATTATCTATTCTGGGACAGATTTACTCCCTTGCCTAAAAGTCAATCCACTGAAAATCAATACCTCCTCCTTCCACCCTCACAGCTGGGGATGAGGAAGCTCCTGAAGAGATCCTATCCCAGATGGGACTGGCCCATTTCATGTCTAGGTGCGGGGTTTTGATTTAAGCAGTGAAAACTCCAGGTCTTGCATATGCTTTATTATCTGACCCCTGCAGGGATAGTCTCTTTGTCTGCCTGCTTGTTTCTGTCTTGTTTGGCTTCAAAGAGTCCTCTCCTGCATGGTGGCACTCAAAAGAAATGGAAGTTCAATAACTTGTGCTTTTCAAATAGTGCTGCTGGGCAAATACGTAGCTACAGCATAGCATATAAGGGACACATCCTCAATATGCACAGTTAACAGGACACAGCTATTGTATCTTATGCTCAGGAAAAGTAATCTCAGGAACATATAAAGAAAACTAAATAAAATCCCCCTCATTAAATGCATTTACATAACCAGTGTGGGTTTTTTTTTAAAAAAAAAAAATCATTTATGGGCTTTCTCTTGGGGAAATACAGTACTGGGGCTTCTGGCCAAACAATAACCTCTCTAAATTCCATGACAGTAAGATTCATAAGAGAACTAGTAAAAACTAGAAGTGTATAAATCTGTTAAGATATTTTTGCTTAGAAGATACAAAACAATAGCTGATCTTTCTTCCTGGGGGCAGCAGGAGATACCATAGCCTCCATTTTGATATTTCCTGGAAGTTAATGACCATTCACTTAATTCAGGGTTGTAAAGATGACTCAGGTTTTCCTGTAGTGCTGGTCACCAGGGGATTTAAGACGGATGAAAAATCTCCCTGGGATGGACTATAATATGCTAACATGGAACAGCAGTTGACTGCTCAAAAGGGCTTAATAATTTTAGCAGCGCTATGCAGGTGGCTGTGCAGGTACACTCACGGTATGCTCTGCCATCCTACTTCCCTGACTGCCTGGTCACGGCCTTGGTCAGGTTGTGCTGTGGCTCCCTTCCGGCCCAAATGTCTCAGCTTCATCCTGGGCATACCCCGGACTGAGGAGCCTGCACCTACCCACTGAAGGTATTCAAGGAATTGAAGAGCAAGAGGTAAGGTCACATTTGGCTCCCAGTGCTTTATAATGGAAGAATTAAGGTTGTCTTGGAGAAGGAAAATAGGCTGGAAAAGGCAAGAGGTCCTATTGACTGTATGGCAGTTGTTGCTTAAGCTCTTTCAGTTTCCCATCTGTAAAAGAGGTTTCATGATACCTAACCACTTATTTCAAGTCAGCATTGCAAAGATTAACTGGTGTCTGCACAAAGGCCTAGACACATCAACATTAACACTGACACCAACCATCCACATATAATCATCTTTTAATTAATTAATTGCTTTGTACCCTGCTACATTATTATCTGACATGACATGAAGATACTTCTTAGTGGGGCTGCATGTTCCAGAGCTGTGGTAATAAGCTACACAGTATAGCACAATGGAAAGTCATTCACGTGATCTCTCCCTGATTATGGGTAATTACCCTCTCCAGCATACGGAGTCACCATTCAGAAGGACATGGGTCTAGCAGTTCCATTGATTTTCCAAGAACAAACAAACAAACAAAAAAAACAGACAAATTGTGCAGCTTTCAGACTTAACTTCAGACACGTAATTAACTCAGTACCATATTAACTTCACTAATACATCAACATCAGTCACTGGACAAAATCTTTCTCTACTCCCTTGCTCAATCCACCAGATACATTTTGAGAACTATTGATAAATACAAAGTATTAAGACAAGCTACTGCTATTCCCCATCTCTAGAGCGTGAACATGCTCAGACGCTTCATGCTTTTTTTTTGCTTTTCAAGGAATATAACTGCCCCAATCATAATACACCAATATCTGACATTTTGTTGCCTGAATAGACTACCATAGCACAGAAACTTCTTTACAACATAAACAACAGCTATTAGTAAAATGCTGTGTTTTGTTACAAGGGATATTTGGTAAATGTATATGTACATAAGCGCACAGTTGGCTTCAGAAAACAAGATATAATCATTAAAACAAATAAAAAGATATATGGAGTTTTATATTTAGCATTTGGTTTCAAATGTTGTTTGATTCTCTTTCCCTTTAAATAATTTCAGTTACAAATGGAATATACCAGTGAAATGGAAACTTGGGAGTTCAACAAATTATACTTTCTACAACACATCAGATTCTACAGGTAAACTTCCCCTTCTCTTTTAAGAGTAATGAATGGATAAAGCTTTTCAATGTCCTTAACAAGAAATAAAATACTGAATTAACTTTAATACTTTTCAGTTTTCAGATCCATGGATCAGCACACAGCTTGGTTGTGCTGAAGTTAGTAGTCATTTCTGCAATAAGATGATTATTTCCCCTATATATACATTATGTCAATTTAGACCAAATTCAGTAAGGTTCTTAAGCATGTGTTTAAATCCAGACCTATTCAAGGAAGCATCTAAGCATACTCTTAATCAGGATGTACTAAAAGCAATGGGACTTAGATATGGCCTTTGGTTGAGTCTAACAAAAGATGTGAAGCGGGAGGCTGATGAACGCACCTGTGGCATGGTAAACTGGCAATCTGAGTTCAGTTAGAGAAAAAGAACTACAAATGATTAAACACGTTTTCTAATGCTGATTTCAGGAATAAGGAAATACCTACATGGGTATTTTTGGTGACTGTTCTATTATGGAGTCAAATCTGAATTCCTCATTCTAGAGCGCCAGTGGCTAAAAATGGGGGGGGGAGGGAATTACTGACTTTTAAAATTTCATCATATGTTGGAATTTCAGAAATTTCACAATCAGCTCTTCTCTTCTTGTACGTGTTTGAATATCTATTTAAAATGTAATTTGCCTTTTTTTCTGCTTTTTTTTTTACCTGGTTGCTTTTAGTATCCATGCAAAAGCAAACAAAAAGGTCGTATGTCATGATACAAGTCAGAGATTAACACAAAGAAATTTTCCTTCTCTAACTTCCACATGACATTATGGTGGGCTGCAAGGGGCTATTAACTTGACAAAGTCTGCAAAGGCATGATTAGGTGCTTACTTCTACATTTGTAAAAATCTTGACTAGTAGGGCAAACAGCAACTGTAGGTAAAAAATCCCTTTTGAAATACCTTGTATGGGTCATCCAAACAGAAAAGTGCTTTTAACTCCAACCACCCTCAAACCACAGCTTGAAAACCACTGCTTTCAATGGGCAATAGAAACGTTTTCATAACTAGCAGCACTAACTGGACCAAGTCAAGTTTCTGAGAAAAGAACATTTTTCAAGGATTCATTTTAAATGGGAAACTCCTTAAACATAAGTGCTTGAGTAAAATCTCAGCCTATTTTGTAATTCCTTTATCCATAGCTACAAAAATTGAATCAGAGAATAGTACAGGGAAGAAAACCCTTAAAACCTTGGTTGAAATAAACTGAAAAACGAAACAGAAAATAAAATATGAGAACTTTAAAACTAATAGTAATCATGAGGGTGAAAAACCTTTTAAAAGAGATATTTGCAAGCACTGTTTCTTTGCAATTTTTACTTTTTACCATGACACTAATTTTCACCATCCTCACCCTAATCACAATGATCTCCATTTTAAATTTAACAAACTAGCTGGGCCAAGTAATTACCACAATTTACTGTTCATTCTAAGACAAGTGCTGGTATTCATTAAAGTCTATAATAACGCATCTTTACTCACAGCCATTTAAAAAATAAATAAATAAAATTAAGGTTTGGATCTTATTTTGGTATTCATTAAAACCAAATGCTACCTTTGGAGCTCTCCTGTGAGCTCTGTGTCATACAAGGTGCACAAACCAATCACTGTTTGTTTGTTTTGCAGGAATTGTAATACCGTCATCTCCTAATACTTTTACAAACATTAATCCAGACCACATTGGATTCTATCGGGTGAATTATGATAGCCAAAACTGGGCCAGGTTAAGCACTCTTCTGGTCAGCAACCACAAAGTGAGTGTCGTAACATTAACCTGTCTGGTGGGTCTCATAGAGGTCTGTAGAGGCTGTTTTTTCTGCAAATAATCTATATATTCTTGATCACTCTTTTCTTCTTTTCACACAGGATTTTCCAGCTGCTGACCGTGCAGGGATTTTGGATGATGCCTTTTCTTTAGCAAGGTAAACTAATTCCCTGCAGAGATTCCAACACAAGGTTTTCATTTTCCATTGTCTATTAATTAGAATTAACTCAACTCAGGTGGTTGAAAGAAAATTTCTGAATCTGTTATAAGTCTTAATTGTTTATTGGCTTATGTTGTCCTCCAAAAGGGGCAAATTCAACTATGCATTGGCAACTTGCAGTACCAGTGCAGTCAAGAGAAATGCTCCCCTTTAGTTCAGTGGCAGAAAAAAAGAGGGCTTTAATTGCACAGGTCTTAGAAAGGGGTGTTTTTGCCATGTAAGTAACAATAATAGAAACACTCCAGAAGTTAGGTGTCCAGAAAATTAGAGGCATGCCTACAATGTGTAGCATGCCATTAGGAAGTTACCACCTCAGCTATCTTGTTTAGAAACTTGCTTGGAAATTTCTAGTTCTTGTACCCAGCCACGCTGACACAGATAAACTTTAGGTGACCTTCTGTGACAGCCTGTAGGTCTGAATCTCCTCAGCCTTCCACGATGTCTCCAGGGCTAGCAACTCCTTTTTGTGTGACAGCAGTTAATGTAGTCAGTTGAGGACTACCCACTTCTGGGCACGCTGGGCTGCTGCACAGTGTGAGCAGCTTCCTCATGGCAGTGAGAGCTCCTGCGGTTAAGTGTTGACCGACAGTGATCCTCAGTGGTCTCTTTGGAAAACACCTCCCAAGTTACATTCCAGACTGTTTTCCCCCTCCCAAAATTTATTATTTCGGACCTTCTAAAATAAATAGTGTTCTAATGTCTTTAAAGAAGCAAGTTCTTCAAATTAATGAAAATAACAGAAGTTGTGTTTTCTCCTTCCACAGACCTGGACTCGTGAATTATTCTATTCCCCTGCAGCTCACAAAATACCTAAGAAATGAAACAGACTATTTACCTTGGCATAGAGTTATCTCATCTGTAACTTACCTCGCAAACATGCTTGAAGATGATACAAATCTCTATCCCAAATTTCAGGTGATGAAGCAAAAAAAACCACTCCTGCATGGGACCACTGGCTCTGACAGTTTAGGATCTGGAACAGCAATAATACTGAAGTTCAAGTGATTTTTAATGTTGCTGAGCTATCACTATTTACTTTTTGCTACTGTACTCTTAAAAAGAAGTGTTGAAAACTGCTTAGTGCTGATCTCTGAATTACCTGGATTCTCAATTCAGGAGTATGCACTTGGAGGAAAGAAATTATGCCTAATTATTCGTATAATCCTTCACCATAAGTCACAGTCCAGACATTTGTTAGTCAAGGCTGTCCTGCATCCAATAAAGAAGAATGTATAGGGCAGCAAAATCTCTGACACCTGTCCTCAGCACGAAGGATGGCTACATCTCAACGTGGCAGTGAGCAGGCTTGTTAGTTGACCTACCATGCTGAATATGATTTAATGGTCACTAAAATAAGTATGTCCTGAACTCAGCATTATCTCTGGAAAAGAGTTGTGGCAGTGTGTCCTTGCTGTACCCCACCCTTCATTTGGGAGCACAGACAAGGCTGGGGAGAACCAGGTTGTCTTTGTCCTAACTGCGCATCAGTATTGCAAGCATTCAGACTTGGCATGCTGTGGTGAGCTGGAAAGATTACGCGTGAGCATGTTTGTGTTACTTTTTGTTTAAGAGATGCTAGTTCTGGCAAAAATTAAGGAGCATAAACTATGAACACAAATATATTATTATTTAAAGAAATCTATACAAGTAACCAACCCCCTTTTTCTACCACAGGAATATTTTCACTACCTGGTAAAACCCATTGTGGATCAACTGCAGTGGCATGATTCTGGAGGCCATTTGGAGAGGTTGAACAATCTTTTTTTTTTTCCTTCCCACATTATCGATGGATTCAACTAGCGCTAAGCAGTAGGAAAGTATCTCTCTCTCCCTCTCTCTCTTTTAAAGGCTTCTTCGTGCGTCTGTTCTAGACTTTGCCTGCAGTATGAATGACACAGAATCTTTGAACAACGCTTCTCAGCTATTCGAGCAATGGCTGCAAGGAGAAACGTGAGTGCTCACGGCTTTTGCGGCTGGTGAAGACACAGCATGTGACTTGGTCACAGATCTCAAGCAGGAAAGGGGGAAGAATATTCAAGTACTCTTTCTTTATTTTAGTATTCCTGCAAATCTCCGACTCCTGGTATATCGCTATGGAATGCAGAACTCAGGTAATGAGTCATCGTGGAATTACATGTTCAAGAAATACCAAGAAACTTCATTAGCGCAAGAAAAAGAAAAGCTGCTGTATGGCCTGGCATCAGTGAAGAACATCACCCTTTTGGACAGGTGATTTAAACACACACAGATATTTTCTTCAGTACAGAAGCAGCTGGTTACAGTCTGCTCATTGCCCTCTCCTCTCTCCTGTGTTGTCATTTTTGTCAGACTACAGCATGAGGAATGCAACACATTTTCAAGACCAGTTATCTAACACCCCCTCTTTGAGATTGTACTATAGTAGAAAAAAAGCCTTGCTCCTTTAGTGGAAAGATACTAAACACATGGTAGTTTCTGCATAGTGCCTCCACTCTGTGTAATTTTAGCTGCCTAATAGTTAAGCTGCAGGAGAAAATTACTCATCTATGTTTCCTCTATAATCAGTGAAGGGAGGCAGGACCTCCAGAGCACTGTTTATCCCAGACCAGGAAAGGGACTTAAAATCAATGGGAAGAGTTGCTTTTGGGTGTTGCCAGTCATCCTCCATTGGCTACAGAGGGAGTTTGGTTAGACTAGATGTCTACCTTCTAAGTAGCCAAAATTAGGCAAACAACCTTGAGCAATTGTTACCAACAGTCCTGTGAAGGCATCTGTGTGAAGTTGCAATGCTCCCTGAAGTGCTGTGCAGAGGTATTTGAGCTTGAACCAGAAATGAGGTATTCATGCCACCATGGCAGCGATGAGGAGTCTGGATACTGCTCCAGGCTGGTCCCGCTGTCAGACTGGGCGAACATCTCCCCAGGCTGCTGCTCTGCACAGACACTCCAGCTCCTTTAAGCTTATCTGATAACTTTGCATGTAGTTGTATCATGTAGCGGAGATGCAGGCAAACATCTTCACCAGGGCCGTTCACCACTTTGTTGGAGCCCTATCTAAACATCATAAGATGGAGCAGTCTGCCTGGAAGAATTCCAAGTTTAAACAAGATGAAACAAGGAAGTATAGGAGGTTCAGGAAGAGTAAATATAAGAGTAATTAAAATAGTCATAGGAGGCAGCTGTATTCCTAAATTATTGTGACCACAACAGCCATAATCTAAAGCCATTCAATAACTAATTGCTGACATGATTAAGATGTGAATTAATTAGCTAGATTAGCCTATACTTGCAGGAAATAAAAAATCCCCCCCTAAAGCAGGGAGAACTTGTCTCTTAATTTACTATTAAAATAACAAGGAAGGGGTAAAGAGCAAACAGAAGGAGAAGATTGTCCCTTACATATAGGAAAATAGAAGACAATCCTTAATCCCAGCACATGACAGTTTAAGGGTGTTCTGCAGCTGCTGCTGTGAAGCCATGACCACACTACTCATCTCCCTGCAAACGTGCGTGCTGAGGGATCCCTCCACTCTGTCAGTCAAAGCCATTTGTGCTGTAACTGGAAGTAAAACTGCAGCACTTGCAGGCATGCTATGCTCAAATGGATTTTAACTTTGTATGGATGAGAGTTTTAGAACAAACAGCACAGATTTCAGTGTAAGCAAGCCACCTGCATGTGTACTCATGGTCCCTGTAAGATCTTTATAGCCTGAACTACTACTTTTTTTGGCACTTGGCTACCCAAACAGGTTGGACTACTGACTGATCTAATCTTATTTTCACTACTTGATTGCAATATAGGAATAATAATGGCTTTTGGCTATTTTCAAGTAACTTAGAGACATAAACTTTACTTACTTTCTAAAGAGATGTCTAGCTGCTTACATTTCTTTCAATACAATTATCTCTTGACACAGTTATCAACAGATACTTAGCTTCTGTATCAGTGTACTTCACCTTTAAAATCCTGTAGACAAATATAATATTTCTGCTTGGAAGTGGGCTGTAGACTGTGGTGGCAAATACTTGAGAAATACAGACATTAGCATTGCATTATTTCTCATCATCATCAGTTAAGCCTATACTGAAAATGCTAACTTATTATTTGCTTTACATGGTCTTTCATGAAAGGCACTCATTGAATCTGATGGCATTTCCCTTAGGTATCTGAAATATATTTACAACACCAGCCTCATCAAAAGCCAAGATGTGTTCACAGTCCTGAGATACATCTCGTATAACACCTATGGGAAAATAATGGCCTGGGACTGGGTACGACTTAACTGGCAGTACTTAGTGGACAGGTATGCTAATGAACTCCTTGGAAACTTTAGGTCTACATCCATCTGTATATCTTGTTATATGCCATGCTTTTCTATATTTTCACTACACAGCTATAATCACTGGCCTTTGCACAATGAAAGCTGAAAGCTTATTCAACAAAATTATATCCATCTGCTGTAAGAAAGTACTTTGCTGCTAACTTGAAATCCATTCTTTCCCTAAATGATGACTACCAATAAATGGTGATTAAAAAGTATAGAAAGTTCTACCAAGGCCATAGAAATCTGGTTATTGCATGGAAATTAGTCAGTCATGTCTCCACTCTTTCTATTGATTTCATAACTAGAAGACAGTGTATAGAACTTTTTTTTAATTCCTTCTAGTGGTAACAGCAAGCAGCAGACGTACAAATGAGCAGTGGAAGTAACAGCAAACCTGTTAGCTTTGCTCCTCCCTATTTGAGTGCCTCCCCTCTCCTTCCTTCTCCTTTCTAAGTGCTTGGTGAAGGCTCAGAAGCAAAGCACACCTGCAAGCGTAGAGCTGTGAACTGGACAGCATTTGTATTGCTGAGCAGCAATACACCTAATTTCCAGCATGAGACAGTAAGTCATTAATTAAAAAAAAAAAATCCCCCAGAAGAGATCGCTCCATTAGTAAACGTATTTGAGAACAGCACAGATATTGTATAAGAGTACTATTTTTCCAGTATTTCCAAAAATGCAGAAATATGAGTGCATCTGTTTTATTGTAGCACGGTTAGAAGTTTAACCTTCAAATAATTACTTGTGCCGTTTCTTTTTTAACGGTTTTGCATCAAACATCATTTACTAAATTGTTTTCCAGATTCACTATCAATGACAGAAATCTTGGTCGAATAGTAACTATTACCCAAACCTTCAACACTGAGCTCCAGCTTTGGCAGGTATGGTGACAGCAATTCTCTTGATTTTAAGTCAATATATTTAACAATCTACTGGCCAGGAAACTTGACTTTTTAATCCTCTGAATGTGCAAAGCAGTATGAACTACTGAAAAACCACCCCAGTGCTACTAGCCTGAGCTTAAATATCTCTCCCAGCCAAAACTGCCCTTGACCTGTAAAAACCCACTTGCCCAATAGCAGCATTATTTGCTTCACGTCAATTCTTTTTCTCTCTCTTTTCCAGATGGAAAATTTCTTTGAGAAATATCCTAATGCTGGGGCAGGAGAATTGCCCAGGAGCCAGTCAATTGAGCAGGTGAAGAACAACATTGAATGGCTAAAAGTAAACAAGGAGGAAATACGAACGTGGCTAGAAGCACAGCAAGGCCCTTAAAGTCTTACTTTGTTAAAAATACCAGGCACTCATTTTGGGCAGTCAGATCTTCAGAGATATTTAGCAATGTGGGTTTCTCACCTAGGTACCTTAGAGGACCAAGGCCTAGTATTTTTTCTACAAACACTCAGGAGACCACTGCCAGGGCAATGTTTGTGTAGTTGCTGATCCCAGATCCTACCAGCATTTGTGTGCAGGAATAGCTTTAGATTTTGAGATATGAATCTGCCTGAACAAACAGGACAAATGTTTAAAGTTATTCCAGGCAGAAGTGATGGCAGAACTGGGTTCATCGCTGATCAAGCTGGTCTCACTCCTTCCACATACCACTTTGAAAAGCTACTTCTTGGTTCGCACAGAAGTATATCTAGTACACTCAGGGATTCCTTTCCAAGTGCACCTCATAGGAGCTTTTTCCTGAAGGAAAGGGAATTAAGCAGTAATTTTAACATTGTCTGAAAATTGTCCCCTATATTTATAGCTGTAAAAATCCTACATTTGGAATTTAGCTTTGCATTCTGACACTACAGAAAGGCCAGTTAAGCTTCTCTCTCTGTTGATTTTTGACATTTAAGGAATCAATATTATCAGCTTCTTTTTCAATGTTATTAGTTGGGATTCTGTACCTTGGGGTAGGGGTTGTCTTGGTTATTTTTGTCTTACTTCTAAACCTTCTCAAAAGAAGAACTTGTGGCAGCTGTCACTGCAAACAAGACATACGGTACTTACTGTTTCTTTTCTTAGGGAAAAATAAAATTAAAAAATCTACCTGGAAATCTCAGTCTCTTTCTGATAAAGTGGTAAAACTGCCTGGCATATAGAAAAGCAGCTGTTACATAGCCCAGCTAAGCTGTCCATATAGCTTCTGTGACTTTTGGGGGGGAAAAATCTATTATCTCCTCTGAGAAAATACAAAAAAAATGGCAAATTCAGGCAGAGGGGGCAGATGAGTCCTGCGGCTGCAATTTAGTCTACTGCAGAAGTACTGGCAGCAAAGAAACAACTCTTGGTGCCAAGTACCTTGGACGCTATGATGCTGGAGAAGGCAGCAGGGCCGCTCTGCCTGCTCCTCCCACACTGAGAGCTGGGGTGCCTGGAGCTCCTGGTTTTCCATGTGCTGTGTCCTGACACCATACGGGCAGCAGACATGAGCCATCCTCCTTGCCTTCTCCCTGGGCTCCTGAGAGGAAAGGTGCAACAGAAGGGAACCAGCTAGAGCCAGTCCCTGTCCGGACTCCCTGGGAGCAGGACCCCAGAGCACCTCATAGGAGGCAGCCATGGGAGAGATTAGGCACAGATGTCAGGAAACTGCAGCGGGATGGGAGGACAGAAGCATGGGAAAGCATTTCCCTTCATCCTGCAATGCTATTCAAAGGGAAAGATAGAGGTGTTGAGAAGATGGCTCTAACGTACAGAAATCCTGGGGTACAGGCTCTGCCTGCTGCTGGGCCTTGGTACGGCACAGAGGGCTCCAGAGAAGCTTATATAGTCCCAGATGGAAGCACTTTACCCACTGCCCCAGGAGATTCAGGACTGGTACTGTTTTGGGCCTCTCCCTAGATACCCAAATAGCTGCGACAAGCCCAGACAGGCCTGGTGACCAAGTCAGTTGTCCTGTCAAAGGAAAATGTCAGTCATTTGCCTTCTACAAACAAAACATGACAGGATTTTGACTAACAGAAGTTACAACTTGCTACAGATAGTAGCTGCTTTTTAAGGTAAAGAGGTGGCAAAGGGCCAGGCAATTTCTTCCAGTTTTTATTCTTGCTCATATTCACACACAGAGGACAGTGAAAGTGAAGCAGCTGCCCACACCCAAAACTACCAGCAGCTCAGCACACACGGAGCAGTCTGTCCGTCGGCAGCTGCCTGCTCAGTAGGACACATGCCAATTAGCCTTCACGATTTTACAGTTTCAATGAGTGAACTGAGGGAGCAGAATCCAAACAAGAACTCCCTTGGTTTCAAGGTCACAAACTGGTTTGGTAGCACCTCACTGTAATACCATCAACATGTTGTATCACTGTGACTATACAATAGTATGATCAGCTCAGAAAAATGTTCTGTGCACTGCCAGTGCTGTATGTTTTAATTGAAAGTTTTTAGCTCCAGCTGGCCATGATGTGCAACAATGCAAAACCAATATGAAGATGTTCACGCACGTAGCTCAGTTGTTTTCCCTTTCAGAGAAGGTTTAATGAAATTTGGCAGAAAAAACTGATTCTCTAACTATTCATAAGCTTCTGCCACAATTTGCTGTAGAGAGAAAAGTGTGAGTACTGTGAGAATGACACAAGATTAAGTAGTTACTTTAAGAGATTTCTATCCTTTGTTACATGTAGCCTCTGCTACCACTGAGTGGGATCAACCTGGCCAGCGTTGTCGGCTACAGTAGTGGGCTTTCATCAAGGAAAACGTAAGAAATAATGAAGATTTTCTATGGTGCTGGAAAGCTATAGCAAAAGCAGCTTTCATCCAAATCTCACAGACATATCACTGTTCAAGACAAGGCACATATTGGTAGCATCGTGTATTGCTGTGGTAGAAAAAGTTTAAAAAGGTCAATCAGAGAGAGACAACAGAAAAATACCACTAAAGTAAAGAGAGAGCAAGAAGCCGAGGACAAGCCTGAACAACTACTGGGCTCATGACCCTGAGTGAATGGAGCAGAGAAGGGGATTTAAATAGTAAACCAAGCAATTGCCGCCTGTCATTTAATTCTCACTCTGTTCAGGAAGATGGGACCATGTGGAGCTTTTGTGCCTGAGCCACACTGGATCAGAGAGACATTTGACTAGTGCTTGCATACTTTTGATGTTACAGAAAGGTTAGCTGGATTTCTACAGTGATCTTAATTGCGTAGGTGAACATGGAAGTAAATCCAAACGCCCTAGAAGAAGGCTGCTTTTATGGTGGGTGAAGGTTCTGTCAATTTTAAATAATGTTCTATAGATTATGCAGTGCTTTTGCTACCTTTAAATGGCTCATGGAGAATGTACTGTATGGCATGTGCCTCTTTCAGACTGTTTGTCCTAGATGGATAACAAATCTGGTACATGCTAAATCTTCTGGTCAGGAACTAGTGCATTTACAAATGGTCTGTGATAAGCTTAAGAATGCCAATTTGAAACTGAATCCAAAGAAATGTGAACTGTTTTAAAAAGAGATAATTTACCCTCGGTCATTCGATCAGCGAGGAAGGAATTTCCACTGATAAAGCCGAGTGAGGGAGTGCAGAACTGGCTGGCCCCTTAGATCCACACAGCTTTTTGAGGCCCTGTTGTTCCTATTGTACCACAGCAAAAGTGATTGCACATAGCGAGGTAGAGAAATGCTTTGAGTAATCGAAGTGCGATGTGGTGGAGTTAAAGAGGGGCCACTTGTGACTGTTGCAGTGTTGCCTTACATTAGGTCTGCAAATCCTTCTCATATCAGCCACAGCTGTGAGTCCTATAATGCCCGAGCCCGTGGGCCCCAGGAGGCTGTAAACCTGATAGGTGCATGAAAATGCTTTATCTTGGTGATTCAGGTGAAGAAACAACTCAAAACACTGTATTACTGGACAGAATAAAAAATGAATAGCACCACTGCAAATACCAAGGCACCTACAACTCCCCAACTGAGAGAGTTTCTAAAACAGCAGTTAAGATCACTACAAAGCATGGAGACATGAAAAAAAAAATACCATATACATATCGTATGTCTCACTGTTGAAATAGGGCATGATTAGGAAGTATCCCTCCAGTCTTCCCACAATGACCAGTGACATTTCTTGGCTACCATCACTTTGGGTGATGGCATCTTCCAGCAGCAATACCATACTGCCAAATTAAAACTTCCTCCCTGTGTTATATGTATCCAATTATGAAAGTTAGTCAAACAAGGTTTTGTTTGCTTTCCCAAGTATTCAGGAAGAAGCCAGTTCACATGGGGGTATTCCAACTTCACATCTACGCCTATGGGAGATGAATGTATGCCTGTATGTGGAAAACTGGTACAGAAAGATATAGCTATATGAGACTAAGGAAATGTTCTCCAGCTCACAGGTACTACAGCGGCTCATATGGCTGCCCAAATATCTGAACTTTTCCAAGGTGTGCTTTGGAAAAAAACACAAATTTATTTATAAAAGCATCTGAAATGTATTTGGTTCACATAAGTCTGAGAGTTTCTGGCTTCCCAGCGTATATTCCAAAGAGTTGTGAGGGAAGAGCAAATCCTGAAAAACATGACCATAACATATTATCTGAGAGACACTGTTCTTAAGTAGCACTCACTAGTTGTTTCAGTAATTCCTCACCCGCAGAAAACTTTTCCATATCAACTCTCCTTCACAAATTGATGTCCAGAGACTGCTATCAAGCTGATATTTGCTTGCTGGTGGTTTATGATGAAGCAATGTCTACGGATGGTCTCAAGAACCAGGCAGTCAGGCAAAGGAAGAGATCCAGACGTGAGAGAGGACTGGAGCCTAACTCTTCAAAAGGAAGGCTGGGGATACAGGGTCATTATTCTTAGTAAGAATCAAAAGCTAATTTGAAATAGATGTTGCAGTTTTATATGTGATATCTAGCATACAACCTTCGCCCTAGCTTAAACCATCAATGTTAGTTTTCCTTTGGAGATGGATGAAATGGCCAGGTGTCCTCTAAATATCCTTTCCGGCGCTTTTGAATTGTTTTACTTGTTTGCAGTGAACAAGATACTGGTCACTGATATAGTTTCTTCCAAGGAGTGCCAGGCCAAGCACAGATCGTGAGGTTCTGCCATTCCAGAGTTCCTGTTCTCTATTGCCTGCTGTCAAATGTATTCAGGCACCACAGGCCGGCAAAGAAACCTCTCCAACCAGGAACTGCATACCACAGAGCTACAGAGCTCATACCTGTAGCAGGTCTGCAACTCAGAGGTATGTTTTATGTCTTTCGCAAAGAGGGAGCCTGAAACCAAACAACTGCAGGGTGCTCTCTGGAGGGTAGTCAACATACCTATTAGCCAGAGTAAAAGTTGCACAACATTAGGCAAAAAAGGTGTTAAGCCATAGGTCAGGTTCTCATGAGCCAGAAGAGTTGCTGTGGCAGTCTAAGAAGCAGATTTTCCAGGTGTCTGGTGGGCAGCCAAAAACTGATTTGATTCATTTATTTTAGCAAATAGTCACTTTCAGCAAACTGAAATTACAGCCCACCCAGGTTCATTAAGCAACTTCAGCTGAAGAAAACACTATGGACCTGAAGTTAGAAAAGCACTGATGAAAAGTCATCACTCCCCTTTTTCTTGGGCTGGAGCACTTGCAAAGAAAGCAAGCAGATCAAGGCTCCGTTCTGCCTTCTCCACAGAAATGCACATGACTATACTGGGCCTGGTCTTCCAAACTCTCCTCTGGTACTTAAATAACAGCCAGGACTAAAAGCAAATTAGTAACTTTCTAGTTTGGTGCTTCACATAAGCACCTAAGAACACAGGACTGCCAGACCCTTGTATTTTATTATTACTTTAAGTAAAGACGGATGGCTTCAACACAAGCTGCTAATAAGCTCAGATCTGCATTAATAGGCCCTAAATAATTAGAAATGTAGAGGAGCACCGTTCCATAGTACAGTTGTTTGAGCAATAGCCTGAAAGGGCAGACGTGGTTTAAAATTCTCTCCATCAGAAACAATAATTCACCAAGTCTTTCACCTCCTGCACAAGGTCTCCAACCACTGCACATAAGGGGCATTCCTCTCCTCCAGTGCTCTTGTAAATGCAGCCCTTCTTTTACTTTACCACCTCAAGGACTCCAAACCAAAAGGCTCAGTCATGTGAAAGGGAACATTTCTGTGTCAGGCGAGACAAGATTTCAGCTTTTCATTTCCTCAGCAGAAAACAAAGCTTCATTCAAGCTGCACAGACTCACTCCCCTCCTCCCTAGTTCAGGAGAAAAACAAACAAACAAAAATGTACTCCCCCAGTGAATGCCCTGAAATAACACGACTGTTGGCTTCACATAGGGGCTGCTGAGCTCCCCGGCCAGACTGCAACAGAGGAAAGACAAGCTCCAGGCACGAACGTGAACCAGCACAAACTAGGAGGTGAACCGGAGCAAACTACACCCTCAGGTATCACCCTAGCCACAAAACAGAAGCACACAATTGCACAATTTGAGAAAGGCTAATGCAAGCAGGGACTGGTTTTAATGCACGTTGAGTCAGTCACCACGTATTACAAAAACGGAACAGCCAGCAGAACCAACAATGCATAATTAGCATTGAAACAACACAACCAAGGGGAAGGTCAGCCACAGCTAAGATCGGAGTGCAGGAGGGGGAAATCAGGTAAGACACCAAACAGCGTGTCTGAGCTGGCACTAGAGTGGCCCAGTCAGAAAAGTCAGGGCTAGGATGAAGGACGTCGTCCATGCAAGCAATGATGCTACACTGAAGTGCCAATACAGTGCCCTCTGTTCTGCTCTGCTCTGCACCCAGGCCAGACGAGAACAGAGAAGGGCAAGACATGTTTGGCCATCTTTGCATTTTGAAAAAATGGAGAACACCTCATTTGGCCAAAACAAACTGGTGATTCTGATCTAATGGATGGGTAGGTTGGTCAGGAAAAAGATATTTTTGGTGTACCTTCTGGGCTGTCCAAATGAACATGGAAACAGAGAGGCAGTTAAGTTGCCAAAGCAGGTTGACGCGCATGTCCTGGTGAGACAAACAGCCTGTGCTTTGTTTATTTAAACACACCTGGTTTAGATGTTAACTGTTCTGCACAAAATATTTAAGAGTTCTTTGCAAATTATTGAAGGGATTTTTATTACTTTAGCTAGGACTCCTTACACAGGAGATGAATGCAACCTCTCAAAGACAAATCAGATGGGGAAGATTAAGGACAGAAAACAGCAAGCATCAAAAAACATATTAATGAAGTATCATTAAGTTTTTACTATGGGAAATGTATCACTCCTAAAAACATGCGTTAAAGTAAGACATAAACTTCCTACTATAATTAGGAGCTACTTCTCAAATACTTCTTAAAATGCAGCTCAATAATTTTGATCTATTTTCTGTGTGCACTAGAAAAAAATGAATATTGGTGGTCTGGGAAATGTGGTTTGTCCACAAATTGCCAAATCTCACAGGGCTGTAATAGCTGGAATGATGTTATGGCTAAACAAACGGTTTAGCAATGGAAATAAATAGGATAGCCATGCAGGTGCATCATGGTGATGAACTTTTCCTCTCGTAAAAGAAAAGAATCTCCTTTATGGGAGATGGACGACGTGCAGTGAAGTCTTCCCCTATTTTCATTTCTCCAGTGTATTAAGAGCAGCCTCTAGTGACAGTTGGTAGCCATTACATTTAATTACACGGGCTTTAACACAGCGTGCATTCTTATAGAAACGTCTTTAACTAACTGTAATACATATTTTAAAGAAAAACAAAGTTGCCTTAGAGATCTTATGAACAGCACCAGTCATTAAGCATACAGGTGCTTCTAAGTAACATCGCATAAGACTCCTTAACCTAAAATAAATGTCAGTCATTAAGGCTAAAATTTGTAGGCATGGAATAAAAAAAAAAAACCCAGCCCATAAAATAAGCTTCTACGTCACATTTGAAGATTACATTTAAACATTTGAGTCATTAGAAATTGCTGAAAATGCAAGTTATGTTTCAAAAAGCGTGGGCACTGCTACGAAGGCCCAAGAAGCCACTCAGAACTGCAGTCACAAGGAGCTTGCACGCACGCCTCTACGCAGCAGGGGCACGGGACTCTGGCATGATGACTACTTTACCTCAAGCAGCTGTTTGCAACTTTAAAAAAAAGCTTCCTAGCAAAAACAGGGATGTGTAATTTGCAGAAATGATAAATGCCCATAAACTCCCTTACACCACCCTGAGCCAGGCACTTGTTAGCTTTCTTCACCTATAGCAAATGAGGTATTAGAAAGATGCTACTTCTCCTTGCAAACTTGACTTTCTTCAGGAACACACACACGCTTATGCTTCAAGGGGTTGTGGAAACAAGCGTCTGCCCGTGATCGTGCCGGGTAACTCGCCGCACTCAGCGAAGTGCTGAGGGGCCACGGCAGGCGCCGGGCTGCAGCGGGGAAGCAGCTCCCGCTGCCGGAGCTGTGCCTGGGAACGGCAGGGCCGGTGCTGCGCAGCCGCTTCTCCCCAGAGGCAGTCTGCCTCTCAGGCCTGCCGGTAGCCCGCAACAAAGCCCTCAACATTTCCAAAACGGGCTTGTGTTTGGGTTTTTTAATCCACTGCTTTTGGGAGTCACATGTTCTTTTATTCCTTGCTGAAGAGAAGTTAGGAAATATTTGCTTAAGAAATCTTGGCACCTGCCTTTAAGTCATTACTTCATTTACAGAAGAACGAGTCATCCACCGCTGCCTGTGGCGGCTGCTCTCCTGCAGACATGGGTCTGCTCAGACCTCTGGAGAACTGTTCAAGCTTTGTCAAGCTTTGCTTACAGAAAACGGACCCAGTCTTACGGTCATGACTGTATCTGTAACCTCAGCAATTCAATGACACTTTCACAGCATTAAAAAGGGAGGGACTTGCTCTTACGCGGTCCGAGGGGGCCGAGGCCTCTTCCAGATACTCATCTCACGCTAGTCAAGCCACCGTTTTTCTCTTTTAAAGTAAAAAGCCTCTCCCTGAGAGCACAGGTGGGGGCTCAGCCCTGCTGCTGGGCTCTGGGTGACAGCTGAGTTGGGCCCCTCTGCAGCATGGAGGCCTCCTGCAGCTGCGCCCCCACAAGCAACTGAGGCTGCTTTGGCTTCACCTCACACTGGCCGTCGGGCGGTGAGGTCCCTTCGCAACCCCCAAAGACATCGCTGCCTCAGCTCCCCTCGTGGGCTCGCCCCAGCAGGGTCACCCACGGCCCGCTCTGCCTCCTCACCATGGTGGGAGATGGCAGCAGTGCTTGGGGATGAGCTCAGCCTGAGGGAGGGAATAACCTCTCCCGGCACAACGCACCCCTAGGCCACCATCATGAGGGAGACCTCACTGGTGGGGCCAGGAGCCTGCCAAGTGTTTGTGTCTTCTCCACATAGCAGGCAAGGCTGCGGGAGGGAGAAAGAAAGGCCCTGCCGCCATACTGCGTGGCCTGCAGCGCCCTGTCCCCACTGTGTGAGGTGAGGCAACACCTAAACCTTCAGCAGGTCACATCCCCCAGGCTGCTGGTGCGTGAGGGAGGGCTGGGGCGGGTGGCCGGGCCGCTCTCGTTACAGCCACTCATCGGATGCTAATCCAATCATCCTGCTAATGAAATCAGGCTGTGCCGCTAATGAAATCACCCTGCGGCAGCCAGCATCGCTTCGCAGCGCTGCCACACTCGGCCTGGGGTCGGCCACGCTGGTGGGTCACCTCTGCCGAGAGCCCCCCCCAAAACCCACTCCCAGCAGTGGGGACAGGCAGCCTGTCCACTGCCAGCCACCCTGGCAGCACGGGCTCAAGCTGTCTGCAAGCAGCAGCCGCTGCCCTGCCCAGAAGCCAGCAGGGAGCAGAGAGCGGGATGGCTGATAATGAGACACCAATTACTGCTCTTCCACTTCTCCATCGGCACGGTTTTCCTTGGGAAGCTGCCGCCCATGTGTGCTGGGAGGGGAGGCCGGCTGGGCCAGGCCTTCTCAGGCGATGGCCTCCCCTTGCCGCCTGGCGTGGATGCTCAGGGAGGGAGGTGGTGTCTGCAGCACCTGCAGTGACTGCATAGCCAGCTTCAGGGTAACGCTGCTCATGTGTAGCTCACATGGATTAGCAGAGAAGCGTCCCAGCACCCTGGTCCTTGCCTCTCCGGGAGTTATTCCTGAGTTTTCCCAGAGTAGGGCTATTAACCAAAAAGAGAAAGGGCACCTATGTCCTTATGAAAAGGTACTTCTGCTTCACTTCTGATACTACCATGCCAACGTGGTAGAAGGTGCTGAAAAGAATGCTATTGCTGTTCCTTTTTAATGTCTTTTTGCTCAGGAGCCTTTTGAAGATGCCACAAAATGTACCATACGAGTATTTTTTTCCTTTAAAAGCTGCTGGATGTAGGGGAGCATCCTGAAGCATCCAGCTCATGTTTGGAGTGAGGTCTACCTTTAATTGGATTTTTTTTTTTTTCCCAAACATCTTCAAGCTGAAAGAAATGAAGAAGACAGTGATAACAGCATTATTTGTATGAAACCTATTCAGAGCAAAGGCTGTAGCATTCTGCGAGCTAGTATGCTTCTCCAAAGGTCTGCTAGTTAATTGGCGCGTTGTTTAAGGGAAGGCTTTAATGGTGTAGGAGGCATAAGCCTTTGTAAATAATATTATCTTAAATGCAGAAGGCCTTATCCTGCACTCCTTGCTCAGGCAAGTCTCCTCTTGAGATCATCTGGAGTTTTGTCTGAGTAAAGAGCACAGAATCAAATCCATAATGAGCCAGCCGCTTAATCTAGTGGTCCGGAAAAACACATTCAAGCAGTTTTCTGTCACATCTGCTAGACATCAGTACTGCTGCGATCTCACTAGAGGGAGCAATTTATTTTGAAATATTAGTCAATATTAGCTCAGCGCTTAGCCGGGCCACCAGTGGGTCAAAACTGAGAAGACTTTTCTGAAACAAATACACATTTTAAGATAAAAAGATAAACAAGGGGAAAAGCGAAATGAAAAGACAGTACTAGTTAAAAATCCTAACTTCTGAAACAATTAGTTGTAAACAGGAAAAGGTATCTATGTGACATATGGAGATGATTTTTTTTGTGTTGTTCTTCCTTCTGAAACATCTACAGTAGAGGTTTTGTCCCTGTTTCCAGTAGAGATCTCAGTTTTCAGGGATTACAGATCATTTTAGTTGGCCCTTGTTGGGAAGTTTTGCTTTTATTTTAAAACACGGATAGAGCTTGTCTCTTTTTTATCATAGGCTGTAAAAGGAAATAAATTCCCAGATGCATCAAGATTCTTAGAAGTATTGCTAGCACTCAGGTTCTGTCAACATTTCCATCTTAAACCATTATTTAATGTTGAGTCATAAACACCTTTCTGTAAACATTTATTTAGTGCCTGACAAGGTCTCCCCTTTAAAGGGGTGGGGGGTGGTGTTGCTCAAAAAAAAAATCAAGGTTTTAAAATATTTTCAATGATATCTTTAAAGGCTGTGTTCTAAATCTGTCATGTTTCAATACTGTCCTTATTCAAAGTCTATATCGGGGTAAGTTTGTTCTGGACTTGTACAGTGCCTGGCACAGTAAGGTTCTCAGAGACCCGAGGCACTGCAGCGAAAGCAAATAATACAGATTTAATACTGACTGTGTTTATGCAGTCTGACCCTGAGTACCGCTTAGCTCCTGGGTCCTGCTGTCTGCCTCAGCTACGTCTTGACTCTGTGTTGGGATGAAATGTGGGAATGCAATCGCTCTGCTTTGCCCCCTGCCTGGTCTGGAGATGGGAAAGGGGGTCTGTGAGCTAGGAGGGAACCAGAGCGACCTCCACGAGGTGTGGTAACATGGAGCACCCCTGTCCCACAGGCAAGACACAGCTACCAGGAATTAATCCCTCCTCACAAAGCTGAAATGATCAGCTTTGTGCATCTATGTGAGCGCAGAAGCTAGCTCTTTGTTTCATGTGCTCAGCAAAGAGTCGCTGGATGCAGAATGACCGAGTCTGTTTGCTCTGGTGGGTTATGGATACAGCCTTTAAAAGCCCTAAACCTGCCATCTGGTCCGCTAAAGAGCAGCCTTCTCTCTATGGAGCACCAACTGTGTGATATAATTTTCAGGGCAGGAGCTGAAAAGGTTTACATGTGAGTAAGCAAGATAACATCTCTAGTCCTCACGATATGTACTAGACCAAAGTTATCGTTATTAGCAGAAATTAACAGCATCACAGTTATGTTTGGTGACAATATTGGCTCTATGCTTCATACAAACAAAAATCGGTTTTTACTTTCCAGATCTGCCATACACCGAGGACAGCTGCATTTCAGGAGGCTGGATGGAGGTATGCACTCTGCACTACCCCAGGCTCTGGCCGCGTGCTGGTACAGAGAGCACGATGTTATACTTAAGGAAGCTATGCTTGCGATACAGCAGGATCAGCCTGGATCTAAGTGCCATTTATCACAGGGTAAGAAACTGAAACAGAGCCCGAGGAAGGGAAGAGGAAAATAAAGGCCATGCAATCTTCATCTCCGTCACAGCCTGGAAAAACAGCCTCTCTTATACTGCTGCTGACATTTTACTGTCAAGAAGATCAAATCTCAGTTTTCACTGGAAGATTCTAAAGGAATGGCAAGCGCAAGTGAGTGCAGATTTAAGGCTACCCTCAAATTTGATTGAATAGTGGGAGAAAATAACTTTTTGTACTTTTAATCTCTATTAATCCACCAGGTTTTTTATTTTTGGTTCCAGACTGAGATTTTCTGGTAATACTTTATACAAAAAAATCAGGTCCTGATTTATTGTACTTGCCTTACTCTACAGGTGAATGGAGATTTAGTAGATGTGTCGTCAGGCAAGGAGGAAGCGAAATCTGACAGACCGACAGAATGTGACTAATAACCAGTTCATACAGAAAATCTTTTTGCTAACACTGATGTAACTCCTTTGCTGAGCGAGCAGGGAAAAATCTGTTTGCTTCTTTCAGCAAAGTATTGAAGCACAAGCTTAGCTTTAACTATGTGAATAATGTCACTGACTAGTTCATATACTTATGCCCAGTATTAGAAATTTTAAAATATTTGCATCTTCATTTAATTGCTGAGGGATCTCCCACTGCTTTGAGAAAATTTCCAGAAATACAATTCTGAATACTAAAGGAGATTTTTAAAAATTAAATTAACATGGGTACAAATTGCCTTCATGTGCCTTCCCTCCAGCTTACGATCATTTCTGGTGATACCTGCCACTGTGTGTGTATATATATTTCTGTTCTCTTAGAATTATTGCAGCACCTATCTTGATCGCATTAGGTCAAACAGTACTGATGTAACCAAATGATAAGTAGTACATCAGAGACCATGTTGTATCTAAAAATTGCTTTAGCAGCTTAGCTCATCTGAGGCAGCAACAATAGCTTGGATTCTGAATTGCTTGATTTCTATTAGTGAAAATCCTGAATGGCCAAAAAAACAATCCAAACATGTTATATATGCAAAGTGCATGTAATCCTTTAATATTTAATAAATCTGTAATATTTAGTTGTCCATCTCATAAGAAACTTCTTTATGGACCAAGGCTCCTTTGGACTAGCAGCAATGTTAACAGGACAAAGTTAGCCCTTAACATAACAAATTTATGATTTTATTTGTTTCCCATTGAAACGTGTTGCTGGTTTAATGGAGATTGAGATTCTTAGCATGACAGACATTTTAGGAAAACTTCAAAGGACTCTGTATTTCTGTTATTTTAAAATCCTTGGTATTACATGTAAAACCAAAAATGTTATGTGTAAAAAAAAAATGTACAGCTGTTGTATTTTTTACAATCCTAAACTTAAACACGAATTCCTTCCTTCCCCACGTATGGGTGGAGGAAGGGGGGTTAAGATTTCACATTCACCAAACTACGCCTAATTCACACGACCGGAGTGCTGTACAAAATGCACAAAGGCGTCCAGTAATCAATTCTTTGGAGGAAAGTGGGTTTCATCTATTTCTGCTACAAGAAAAATTTTTGCCTTGCAAAAACCCCTTTGCCCTTTGCCATGTGAATTAGCAGTACACTGCTGTTAATCTAAGTGGATTAAAAAAGGGTAAAGACTGTTGGTCCATGAAAGCCTGCTCTATAGCTAGACTTTGTACAAGTGTAACTGTGTCAGTTGTGTGGGAGACCTGGGGGGGGGAAGCACGAGGGGGGTCTTTTAACTGCCTCTACAGCTTCTGGTATCAATTCACTTACAGTGGCAGGAAGGTGCTTGCAATTCATTCCTTTTCCTGGCGAGGAATAATAATATCGGTATGGGGTCTTTATGTTGGTATAATGGCAGTCACAACGCAGGGCAGAGGGGAAAGGTTGTGCTGGTGCTCTTACACCCGAGTGGTCGAAGCGACACAGCTTCTGTGTGCAGACGTGGCCGAAATAATGTGTTTCCCAAGAAAGACAACTGCGCCATTCTGCAGTTATAAAGCACTGAGCTTAAGAATTTTGCTTATGAGCATATCTAGGAGCTTGGCATGCTGACTAGATAAATGTTTAAAAATAAGTCTAGTGCCCAAGCTGACAAGCTTGTGCCTTTTTGAATATATTCATCTGAAGAAGAAAATGGATTTATCTGAAAGTCTGTTTCATTTGACTGAGGTTCTCATCAGGGATGTAACGCTTAGTTGCCATTTTCCTTGCTCACCTGAATATTTTTGGTATCTGGAGACAAAGAAGATAAAGAGGGTTGTACTCTATTAATCACCCTTCTCTTTGTTCTCAAACTACCTCTCTTCCTTCTATCCCTCCTCCAAACACACGTCCCTTGCCAAATCTCTAGAAAAAAAATAATCGCTGCTATATTCTTTCAGGGACTCTAGCACTTACTGGTACAACAAGTAATACTCATGTCTGATTTGTTTTGTTGGTATCTGAATGGGAGCCAGTAAAAAAAAATCACATAAAAATGGAATTTTATAAATAACAGATGTGAGCCTTTTTTGTGAAAAATGTTTGGGTTTTAAAATGTTCAAAGTTTTTAAGGAAAAAAAAAATCTAATTCTGTTTGCTTATTTTGTTTTGCCTTTTTTTTCTTTGTTCCTGTCTCTATTTTCCTGAGGGTAGAAGGCAAATAAAATTTTCCTGGAGAAAAAAAATAGGAGAAGTATTGTCTTATTTTTAACGTGGTGAAAAGAGCACAGAGAGGCTAAAATCAAGAATTTTCCACAAAACTAGTATACTTCAGGGGTGACACTCTTGCTCTTTGGGTACTCACCGCTACATGGTGCAAATCCTACTGGCATTACTTACCTCTAACATGTCTAGAATGGGGTTTGAAGAAAGGATTTTGCAGGAAAATGTATTGTTCAGTGCTCCCTTAGAGCCAACAGTTCTGATAGCCTCCTGCTCTTTCGCATGAAGATTTGGGTGGCACTGATTTACAAGCTTCCTCAAACTCAAACCCCGTCTCCCCACATCTCCCTTCTCTAGCTATCATAACAAGTCATAACCTCCGCACATAGGTATAAACCTGCTCGTGTAAGCTACTAACTGCCAGTGTTGACTTGCAGCAGAGCCACTGTGTGCCCTCAGGTCTCCATCCCAGGGCTTACTGCAGCTCCATGTTAGGTGTGGGGAATTTTGCACAGCAAGGTCCTGACCCGACATGGACTGGGGACATCGCTGGGACACATATGTGTGCTGTGGAAGTCTAAAGCGCTGCCAGTCCTGGTCATGTAGGCACCATCCCAGGAGCTGAAGGCTGCAGACCAGTACTGCTCTTTGGCCCCCTCCCCCCACACATGAAGCTTCAGGCTTCTCATCTGTGTAGCAAACCACCATTTTCCTCTCCCGGGATAAGAAGACAAAGACAGAGGCAACCTACTTTGCCAGATGGAGGGAAGAGAAAATGGGATGGGCTGGAAATGGGTTCCTGTGTGCAAAATCCTGGGGACAGAGGCATGTCACTCCCAGTCTGGCTGATGGTGACAGCCCTGCTTCCTTGCCAGCCACAGCTGCTGCCACGTCAGCCCTGAGTCCTTCCTGGGTGGAGGCAGCAGCCACCTGGCTTTGCACGGCCATGGCAGAGGTGATGCAGGCAGCAGGGCCCAACCACTCAGGCTGAGCTGCTTTCCCCAGCACGCTCTTCACTGTGCCGACACAGAACTCTAACCACAACCGCTGCTGTTGCCTCCCGTATCCATGCTGCTCGCCCTCTACTAGTGCTTACAAACTCTAGAGGGAATACAACCCATGGCAGCTCTTCCTAATGCCTGTGCCTGTGCTGTCTCTCATGGTCTTCAGCTAGGCATGCCATTCTGTCTCAAGCAATGTTTAGCTTTCCATCAGCTCTACAGAGAAAGCGCTCAGCCCTCCCTAAATTTCAGTCTGGCCTGGGTGACTTAATTCTTTTGGCAAGTTCTGCTTTACAAAAAATGGCAATTCCAGCCACCACTCGGCCGCAAACCCCCCTCAAGGTCTTCCAAGCTGGCTGAGGACAAGCCTGCCCAGCCCAGTGGAGCCTGGGCTGGATAGCTGGGGTTCAAAAGTGCAGCCTGCGGGTCTGTTTGACAGATGACTGGGTGGTTCCAGAAAGTGAAGCAAGCAGCAGCGCCCACCTCACCATCATCACGAGGAACCGGCTGGGATGTACTGCAGCATTTTGGCTCTATAACACATGGATGCATGCTTCCTACAGCCGTCATAGTCTGATGAGAGCTACAGCATGTGTAATCTGCAGAGAATTTAGCTGCCCAGCTCTAAACAAGTCTCTCCAGAGTATGTCCAAACTAGAATCTCAGAAATTTGGCTGATATTATGTAGGAAAGCAAAGGGCATGTGCCTGACATCAGAGTAACCCTGTCAGCGAATTCACATCCCTGTTCTAAGCACATACAAGCCAGTTCTTTACAGCGAGATGTAGGTGGTTTTGTCCCTTTAGAACATGAGCCAAACAACAGATTAATTTCATTATCCCTGGAAATACTGGCTGAGACATTTCTGCTGAATCTTTAACCAAAAGACAAATAAATCATCAACCAAAGACAGACATCCTTCATGGATGTTTTTAGTATGAAGAAAAGTATGGAAAAATTTTACGGGCCTAAAATAGTCTTTTACAAAAGGAAACTTTACATTCTTATGGATGCAATGTAGTGCCGTGTTTCCCAGTAACAGCGCTTACTATTACAGGCATCTGTGCCACACCTTTTGCAAGAGTACTTCTTCAAGGAAAAGGAAAAACATTTCACAAGTAGTGTGATAAAAATAATCTCGCTCTTCTCTAACCCATTAGCAGTGAAGTTAAATATGCTTCAGCGTGGGATATTCCCCCAGCTGCTCACATCGCGGTATCCAGAGGACCTCCTGTGTGCTGTCTTCCTCTCCCTTACAGAGATAAATTAAGCTGTCCCTATGCCATTCCAGTCTTCCCCTTCTTGTGGCTAATGGTGAGGGAGTTTCACAGTCCAGAAACCAACTGAGCTGCAGGCAAAAATATCGGTGGCTCCTCTGCTTGCTTGGAGGCATCTGAGACATGGTCTGGGGCTTCATCATGGACCAGCATCATCTTCCCCTCAAGGGTCTTCAAAGCAGCTGTGACCAGCAGCATCCTAAGAACATAGTTCCCATGCAACTCTTATTTTTGACAGCAACTTCTAACATACTGAATAACATGATCCCTTAGGATTCATGGCTCATTGGGGATTACCTGGATTCATTGAGAAAAAAAACATCTTCCAAAATTTTCACAAGCAGATCCTGGGAAGGTCAAGGACCTGGGTCTACTGCAGAAGGAGAAACATCTTTCTGTGAATTAGAAATCATCATCGCCTTTTGCACGTGGCTGCATTGAGGTGGGGAGGTTAACTGACATACCCAGGGTTACAAAGCAACCAAGTAGTGGAGCAGAAAGAGAAATCTGGCATCCAAACTCCTGTTTGTCTCTAGTTTCTATTATTTCATTCGCTGATGCTTTCAAATCTGTAGTTAACGTTGTTATAATGCATTCAGAAATGAATGACAAATAAATGTTTTTTCTTGTGGGCAATAAAGATGAGTTGATTTTGAACAGTTGTAAAATTCTGTTATGTATAAAGGATTCTTTATTTTATAATAGCTATTAGAGTGTTTGTTTGTAGGATTTCTTGGGGTGGAAACTTCAGAAGAAGCATTGCTTTGAGCTAATCATTTAGCAAAGGACAAAGATGCCTTAGATTGCTGACTCGTCCTATAGTTAATGGTTCTCTCAGGCTTTTCTCTGTCAAATGTGGCAACTATGACATCAAATGTTATCTCTGTAAACACATGCCAACTCAAAATAGCACGTGGGGGGGAAGGACGAAGAGTTCCTTATCCTATATTTTAGCCAAGATTATGGTCACCAGCATGTTCCTCTCACCATGGAAAAAAACAGACTTCAGGATAACTATACTTTCCAAAAGTTAAATTTTAAAAATAAATGATCAGTCCAATAAACCATTCCGCTTTCACATTAGCCACCTTAGGGGATCATATGCCGAGTGCATAAAATACGGAATTGTCATTTCTGGGATGCCAGAATTCGAGTTCTGAGATATTATTTGCACAGGCTCATTATAGGCACAAGGATAGCTACAGCTATTAGAGACTTTTTTCCAAAGATTTTGTAGGACAGCAGACTGGCAGTTCAGACAACCAGACTGTTTTGTTGATCTGCCACTGATCTGCCATGTGACCTTGAGCAAGTCTTTTCACTTTTCTCTAGCTCTGTTTCTCCTCCTACAATTTGCCTTATCTATTTAAATGGCAGCCTTTCTGAGCAGGGAATTTCTCACCTTGGGCTAGCTAGCAGTGCTTAGCTGAATGCGAACCCGTCTTCCTTGGGATTATTGTATTGCAAAGCTAGCAAGTAGCTCTACCAATTAAAAGCACTCTTATGAAATACTAATAAGCTGCTTTTCCAGAGGGGATCTGAGTGCAGTCAGAGGAGCAGTAATGCCCCCTTCTCCAGTACTTCACTTCTGCTGCTCTGCCTATCCCGGAGCTGAAGCTGTGACGTAGTATCCCCAACACTGCCACTTTACAGTCAGGGGTTTGGAGGCAAAAACCGTGAAATGTGGGGTGCAGTAGCGTGAAGCAGAGCTGGCCAGGCTTTGGCTGCTGACCCGCACTTGGATTAGGAGCAGGTCAAATCTGCTCCCATGCTGGGCTTTATCAAGGAGGACAAGAGGTGCTCCTAATCCTGGCCATGAGTGAAAGTGAGCCTGTGGAGCTGCCAAGGTTTTCCTCTGCCTGCGGTGCTGGATCTCAGCCATCCAAACTCGCAGCCCCGGCTTGGCAGTATGCACTGTCCCAGGGGTCGGGGACTGCCAGCAGGGGCCAGCTCCAAGGAAGTTCAGGCTCACAAGCAAGACAGCCCTGCTGAGCCACCCAGAGCAAAGCCACAGGCATGACTGCGTGCCAAGCTCTCTTCCTTTAACCCGCGCACCCAGCCTGAAGTGGCAGATAACCCAGGTGGTTCACAGCCCGCCGAGACCTCTGTGCCTGAGGAGGTAATTTAGATGCAGCTGAACGATACGCCTGCTCGGCAGTGAAGAGCTACAGCCTGCCCTCGTTCTTCCAGTTTGGATAATTGTCACTAGCCATGTCTCATAATGAAATACAGCGTGAATAAGGACAGGTACAGAGTAGAGAGGCTTGCCATGCACACCTTCAGAGTCCTGGGTAACGGGTGTACCTCTCCAGAATTTATCTGCAAGACCCTCAAATGTCCATTTAGCAGGGCATTTGCATGTGTGGCACGTGTTCCTGAATGTTGGGAAAAGTATAAAACAAAAACAACACTAAGGACAGGCTTTTCTTCCTTCTTCATGGCATGTTATCAGTAGACATCTCTGAGCAAGCAATCTGTACAGCCTGTAGAGCTGTATCCTGCCAGACCCTCAGTTAGGGGCTGCGACCTATGGACCAATGGTGCAGGGAAACCCTGTCTTCCCCCAGAATCGATGGCATTAAACACAGGCTGGAAGGAGGAGGTTTTTCTGAGGCTAAACCATGATTTTTGAATAGAAGGTATGGTTTGGTCGGGGATATAATGTGTGCTGCAGCTGATGTTGACTTTGGCCAAGTGGCTTATTATCCTAACTAGAAGATGTTTGTAAATATGCCCAGAAATATCTAATATATTTTACAAGCCAGGCACAAGCTGTCAGCCTGCAGCACATCCATAACAGAGCTGTTTCCTCGGCATTCTTCCTATAAATTAGACAAATGCCCAGCCTATTTAAGGCAGCAGTTCACTTCACAGAGCAGGATTTCTTAATACAGGTCCCAGGAGAAATGTGCCTACCTACCTCATCGGCACGATTGTGGGAGCTGAAGCTTTCTCCCGAAAGGGTTGTTCAGCACACACTCGTCATCCCCGCAGCATCCTTTTCCCAGCCAACCACACACCTCCCCCCTCCATCTGCAAGCTGGGAAGAGTCAGCGTAGGGGAGTGCAGGCTGTGCCTTTCTCTTGCACACACACGGCAAATCCCAGAGCTTTCTGCCTGGAATCCCCCTGAGTCAGCGAACAGCTGGGTTTCTATCCCAGTCAGGAGGCAGCTCTCGGAGGAACATCTGGCTCCAGTCTCTATCTTGTCTGCTGCTCCTTCACACATCTACTTCCTTAAAAAGAGCTTACTGGGGGGGGGGGAGCAGGAGGGGAAACTGGCTCCAGGTTCTTTTGACTACTTAAAGAGGACCACCCTGTTGCACTGTCAAACAAAAGTTATATATTTCCTGCAAAAAATATAACGCTTAAATAAGGGAGACAATTAGACGTAGTTGCATTTGCCTATTGCAATGCAGCTCCAACATCTTTGGGATGACTGGGAGGTTTACATGCAAGAATGCTGTGTGCTGCTCGCCTTCTCCTCGGTTTGAGCTCCCAGGGTGTTAAAGAGGGGGGTCTGCACAGAAAGGGCTGAGCGAAACCTTTGGGTGTTTGAGGGACTTGTATTAAACATTAAGCAGGGATGTCAGTCCAGCCAGCCTTGCAGATGAAACCCTTGCTTTGCAAATTACCCCAGAATAAGCTAGTGGCAATCTTTTTAGAAGCGCGTATTTGTTGGTGTGAGTAACAGCAGTCGAGTGTCTTCTCCGACAATTTCCAAATAAGTGGAAGCCAAATGAGAGAGAACAAAGGACGCTGCTGTGGGGCAATAGATTTGAGGGAAAAAATTGTGATTTTGTGGTCAGTCAAATATGGAATGTGCTGATGGTTCCTTAAGATTTCTAATGGAAAAATCATAAGCTGCAAATAGTTAAATTGGAGTCTCTATTTCTCAGCAAACATCTTAAATTACACATAAAAATCTCTTAAACTCCTCAGCTTAAGGGAGGCCCTGGCTAGCTCTAGATCCTTCGCCTTTTGGGGATTTCACAGCAGACCACCCACTGGGAAAATGAAAAGTTGGCATCTTTACCACTGTGGCACTTTTTTCTGGAGACGAGTCCCTAAAATGCTATGCTCTTTTCCCTGGGGAGACAAAAAGGTCTAACCTGGTCAACATGGTTTGACAAAGTAGGGAGGTATAAATCACTCATGACATGACTTTCCCTAAACTATTAGGTCCTCTATTTACATGTATTTGGACCAAATGTCCTGCTTCACCCCGCTACTTATATGTAATGTAATCAGCCCACACTTGTGCAAATAAGTCTACAATTTCACGCAGAGACATGCTATATGCTGTAGATGCCTTGTCTCAGATAATAAGCAAGTTGTATTAATTATTATAAATCTGTCCCAGCCTATTAAAGTCTTTCCTTAACGATGTTGCAGTGAGGTGGCTGCTTCGCTCTGAGTCAGTTTCTCCTGTAGCTACGCTTGCCTTTTTGATTGAAACCTTTTGTGGTGCTTAGTGGAGACAGGCTATTTCCAGTTTACATGCCAACAAGCCACTTTGTTTCTAGAGGCTTTTATGAAGATTATGCTCTTCACCTGAATAAAAGGCCTGGAGTTGGAACTGCTAATCTTATGTATGAAAACAAAACAAAACAAAACAAAAAACCAAACCCAAATAAAAAAAAGCCCAAACCACAAAACCAAAAAAACCCAAAATAAATGCATGCGTTAATGCCAAATAAGCGCCTATTGCTAGGTAGAGATTAGGGATTTAGTTTGCTATCTGTATACTGAAATGATCTTCCTCACCAAGTTAGCGGAGTGTTTCACAACCACCTATGCGCTTTTATCTTTACACCATATGGGAAACAATGGTTTGCTCTAGTTCAGGTGAAAGTGGTACCTGACAAAGTATGTCTGAACCAAGCCTGCATGGCATATGAACTACGCAGTGCTTTCCAGGTGCCCATCTCCTCTGGAACACACCAAGGACCTGACAAGAACACACTGCGATTCCCTCTTAGCTTGCTTGCATGCCTGGTTTCCTTCCCATGGTTGATACGACTGTTCAGCATGGTTTTGATTGCTTAAAGCATTACACCAAACTAGATGGCCAGGACATGCACCGGGATGTGAAGGTCTGGAAGCATCCTAGATCCATCAGTTTAAACACAGACTCAGTGGCTTGACCACGTCTGCGTGCCTGAAACATGAAGTAGCCTTGGCATCCTGCATTTTGCTGAGTTCAGCAGATTCACAGGCGATTTGACACCTAGTTAGCTAGCTTTAGGAGCTGCCACTTTGCAGGATGGGCCAGTAGCACCACAGCTGAGAGCCCCGCATGTAAAAGTGTCCAGGAGACGTGGTGTGTCTGTCTGACCCTCTGTGCTGAAGGCACAGGGTCGTTCTGCACTCACGTGCGTAGTGTCCAGCAGCCATCTTGCCCTTCTGGTGCAAGGGACCCAAACCTGACTGAGCCCCCAGCTCCCCTGGGGTTTTACTGTTTGCTCACAGAGGGAGCTGGGACAGAAGAATTCACTTTCAGAGGAGAGAGAGATCCCATCCATAAACAATTCACAGGGCAAAAGGGGAAGCGGGAAGCAGCTGAAAGACGGGCTAGTACAGTGTCTGCAGTCCACAGCAACACTCGCAGGAGTCTCTCAGCTACAGTCTAAAACATCAAGAGCCCCTTGGGGTACTGTAAGCACATCCAGCACCAGTTACTAAGCTAGATTGCATGACAGCGTTTTAATCACAGAGGCCACAGAGACAGGATTATGTATCTAATGTCACGCCCTTAAGAGTTAAGTAGTGTTGGACTATAGCATTATGCATAGATGCGTGTCAGATGCAGTCTTAAATTTCTTGCCAAGATATCAATAACTGCTTTTTGCAATTTTATACTTTTCACTCATTTGGCTAAAGTCCATGTTTGCAGCCTCAAATCAAGCATCTCCTAATGGACAGAGCAAGGCTTTTCTTTGCCGCGCTCAGAGACCTCACTGTGCTGAGGACAAATCCTCGAGCAGGTATCTTCTCAAAGGGAAACACCCCACAGTTCCCTCCAATGGGAACGGTGGCGGGACAGGACCGGCGGGTTTCTTCTTAAGGCCTGTGCTAGGCTCTGCAGTTCTCTTCGTAACAGCCTGGCAGTCATCATCCTCTGGGGTAGCCAGGGTGGGCACGCTGCCCACAGCGCGCCACGTGCTCTGCTTGCATACATGCGTAAACTACATTTTGCCATGGAATTAATCAGGTGCCATGAAGAATAACAAAGAATAAATTGAGAATCAGCATTGCCATTATAGAAACTGCGTTAAGATTACCAATTTAGCTGTCCCATTCTCCCTCTGCAAACTTGTTTCACCTAGATTTTTTTAAGAAAGGGAAAGCCTGCCATTAAAATAAATCAGTAAAACATAATTGTTTGGATATCATCACCAAAGAATGAGATTCAGAATTATCACTCCTATAACATACCACCCCTGAGGTGATCTAGACAGCGCACAGGCCTTTCTTAATATGACTGCACATTGGCTTCAGTGGCATTGTATTCAACGAAAGTTTCTTCTTGTGACAATCTCTGCAGAAGAAATCTCACAGAACCAGAAATAAGATCTCTTTTCTGCTTCTCAAGCTGCTTCATCATTTCCTCTCCAGCCAGTAGAGAAAACCGCTCTGTGATTTTTAATACAACGTGTTTCTAACATGAGGCTGCGTTGGTGTCTGCTCGTGCCCACAGCCTCCAGACAGGGTCAGGATGGTTTTCGTAGCCTGGGCTGCAGGTTCTCTTCCTTACCCCATGAAAAGCCTTCACAGAGCTCCTTTGGATAGTTACCTCCAATTTTAATTCATCCGTTTCCCTAAACATCAGACATACCCTGGTCCCAAACAGCTGATCGATTTCTGTGGCAGGAGATGAAGTATTTTCTGGTTGGGATTTTTTTTTTCCCAGGCACAGTACAACCTGCCCGGTTATTCTCCTCACCCAGCCGTGTGAGATTAAATGAGCCTGTCTAAGGCCGTAAGAAGGGAAGCTGTTCCCAGTCCTTTCTCTCCAGCCACGGAGCCTGGTCCTGATTCAGCATGGCCTGCGGGCACACACTCCATTCCTACTCCAGTACAAGATGAGCATGTGCCAATTTTACGTTGGAAGCTGATGGGATATAAGCATATGCATACGCGCCCCGTTGGATCGACAAGCGTGTCACAGCTTCTGCTCCTTCCAGTGCGAGGAGGAAAACACTACACCGAGCAGCGTAAGCCCACACTATTGCCATGTAAACAATGCTCGTCTGGGTCCCCAAGCTGTGTTATGTCCCCAGAATTGCCAGTTCTACTGGTGGGGATTTGAGTGGTCTCAAATGGCAGTGCCTGGCCATTGCAAGAATTAAGTACTCCATTGTCACGAAGAGAATTTAGAGCCATGCTCCAGTTTCAGAAGCCTTTTTGTTAAGAAGGCAGAAAAATGCAACATTCCCTGCACCCTAGACAATTAAAAGGAAACACCCTATAAGATGCTGAGAGCCTACAACTGTCACTAAGTCAGCAATGAGGCTGCTTCTCAGGGTAATTAATATCCCTTCTTGTTGCGGGGAAAAAAAAAAACAAACCACCCCTGTCAGTGGGAGCCATTTTCCCTGCTCTGTATTGGGGACTGAAGTTTTAAACAGCATCTCAGGTGCACGGACCAGAACTTTAAAAAATGACCTGTACTATGAAACGTCGCTCCCCATGTCCTTCGCTTGGACTCACTGAGCCATAGCTGTTGACATGCAAGAATGGCTGTCGCCCTGATCGTGTCACACCGACATTATTTGTCAGGGATGTTGCCGGTCACCCACTGATTACAAGCTAAGTCTCTGACCTCCTGGCTCAGCCAGCAGTTACAAGTACATCAAGTAGGACAAAGGTGTCCCTTAACATCCAAATAAACCATGAGAATAAAGCCCGGCTGCATGTTGGTGTTAACAAAACACATGGAGTATTTTTATCTCTGGAAAGCTATTTCCTATTTGTAATACTACTTGAAACCGCTTCCAAGTCTTTATTTGATGTTACTCGTATTCATATATTTTATGTGTCTTGTTTTCATTTTCCAAACATGTTTATTAAAAAATCTTCTCAGGGCAATGGCCCTTGTGGTAGGAATTTCTGTTTTGGGGGAAGAATACCAGAGTTGGAAGTTTTTGCCAGCAGGATGTGAAAGCTGAAGGAAATAACAATGACTGGGGCTAGAGATTTGTCACAGGGAGTTAGAACGCGAAAATTTACGGTCTGGCCATGAGACAGTCCAGGCTAAAGCCATGAATTTATAGGAAGCGTTGCCAAAAGCTGGATATTATTATTTTAATCAAACTCTGTTTTACTTTGCACTAAAAAAAAATGTGAATTGCCAGAGACTTTGGCTCCGTAGATAGAGGAGAAAGGGCAGGAGAGCCACCTCCGTCTCCACTGCTCTTCCTATCCCAGCTGAGGAGTGGGAAGCACGCATGACCTTCCCTGGAGAAATCATGGGAATTCAACCACCCCAAACCTCTTAGGGAGAGTTTCTGCTTGCTTGGGAACTCTGCTCGCACTCAGCGCTGCCAGCTCAGGCTCTGCTGACTTCAAAGGAGCACCAAACGGGCTGGGACCCACTCTCACACCGACGTGCCGTCCTCCAGCCTGGCAAGAAATCACTTCATTCCTTGGCTCTGCAGCCACCAAAGCAGGAGCAAGAATTTGCAGCTTGGGAGGTTGAAAACAACTGCATAGGTACAGGGCTTGTAGATGCCTGCTCCTCTCCAGATAATGCAGCCTTGAAAGTGCCCAGCGAGGATTTTCATAAAGGGAAGGCTTTATGCTCCTTTATGCTTGTATTGTCCCAGTGACCTTAATTGTTGGTGGGGTTTTTTTAATTGAATGAGAGAAAAGAGTTCTCTTCACTTTTATCTTAACAGTACGAGGTCTGGATCTGCTGGAAAATTACTTGTGAGACCTCTGGATCTCTTATTTGCACAGAAGTAGCCACTTATATTTATTGCTTTACATATGGCCACAATCCAGCAAATCACTCAAGCATGTGAATAACTTTAAGCATGGAAGTAGTCCCCAGTGAGCCAGTGGAACTACCACCACACTAAATATATACATCAAGTGATGAGCCCGGCTCCACCCTCGTGTTTGCCTGAGTGCTGCCATTTCTCCACATACACACCCAGCAGGCGAGGGGCTTGTTCCTCGGGTTCCTTTCCAATTGCATAAATCTCGGTCGGGGATTTAAAGTGTGGCCTGCATTGATTGCTGCACGCTCATCGATCCTTGCCCGTGCCTACCCACCGAGGCCGCGCAGCACTGCGCTCCCTTCGGATTAAATATTCTTCCTTCTTCCCTTTAATCCGGAGAAAAATCCGTAACGAAATTTGCGAGAGAGAGCCTTGCCGAGGTTTATAGGACCTTGCTGCCATATATGAGCGTCTCTTCTTATCGCACCCGTAGAGGCACAGACCCCCTCGGAGGGCGGGAGCAGCAGGGACATCTGCGAGCCGCCCCACCTTAGCTGGCCCCGGGGGGGGCGGGGAGCTCCTGCCGCCCCGCAGGGCTAAGGGCCGCGTCTGTCCCGCTTGTTTTTCTCCCTCCCCGCAGTTTGGAGGGAGCGGGGCGGCCCCAGCGCCCCCGAGGGCTGCGGCCGTCGGCACCCCGGGGGTGGCCCCCGCTCTTCTCCCGGGGGAGAGGCCGCACCCCGCCCCCGGGCTGCCCGTACCCCACCCCGGGGCATGCGGGACCGGGGTTAGGACCGCAGACGGCCGGCGGGATTTCAGGGGAGGGAAAAGGGGGGGGGGGGGGGGGGGGGGGCTGGGGTCTGCCCACTTCGCAAATGGGAACACGGGGGGGACCCTGCTTTCGGGTGAGGGAAGCGTTTTCCCCGTGGGAAAGCGCAGGGCGCTGACCTCTCCCCCTCTTCCCTGCTCCTCTCCCCGTCTAACCTCGGGGGGGGGGGGGGGACCCCCCTCCGCGGGAGCCCTCGCCCACCCCCGGGCTCCCCCGGCGGCTCCTCCCGACCGCACAAAGGCGCGCAATGAGCGCGCAAAGGCCGCGCAAGTGGCAAGCTCGCCCCCTCCGCGGTGAGTTTCCTCCCTGCCGTCCTCTGCCCACCTCGCCGTTTTACGCGCCGGCGGAGTTTCTGCGTGTATCGATATTCCCGCCGGGTCTCGCCGCCGCGCCCCCCGCCCCCGCCGGCCCCTCCTCGCCCGCCCGGGGTGTGAGGCGATGGGAGGGCCGAGCAGCAATTCATCTTGATTTGTTTCAATTGTCCGGCGATGGCAAAGTTATAATCCTGTATAATTTCACGAACAAGCAGGTTGAGAATGAATGGGTCGATATTATTTAAAACAAAACACCGGAGAGCACGACCTTTCCCTTCAACGACGTGTTGCGGCACGAAGCGGCAGGAAACTCGGGGCTAACCTCTCACCCCCCGCGCCGCGCGGGGCTGCGCGGATTTGGGCTGCTCTTTGTTTCTCTTCGCGTCTGAAAGGGGGATTTGGAAACAGAAACGGAATATTACATGAAGGATCTCCCCGCTGAAGGGAGGAGGTGAGCGCAGGGGGCGGCAAAGGGGACAGATTATTTCGAACAGGAGCAGTTTGTTTGCAAACTGGCTTTCCTTTCCTTTTCTTTTTTTCCCCACCCCCCTCTTCTTTAATGTAATAAAAGCTTCCTTCACAGCGGGAGAAATTTATGCTCGAGATACAGCAACTTTGTGGCTGGTAATTCTCGAGGCCAACGATGTCAAATAATCCATTTTCTCGGGGCTGCACGGGGGAATAAAGGGATCCCGCTGCACCGATGGCAGCGCGTCCAAGCCCCGCGTTTCTCTAGCGTGCAACTTCAGCGCGAGGGAATTTTCTTTTCCTTTTTTTTTTTTTTTTTTTTTTTAAAGTGAAAAAT